>JABASP010000854.1:0-39027 GCA_019776565.1 Sminthurinus signatus | reverse complement strand
AGAGTTATAACTTTTTTGTTAATTGTTGACAATTAAGTAATTAAAAATTAGTACATGTTATTTCCCTATATCACAAAAATTTCTAATCCCAGCATGAAAAAACTTTTGAATCGTGTGCGCGCTTTTATTTTTCATGTACATATTTTTTGAACAAGTCTATATTATAATAGAATAGATCAGAGGTAGATACCATGATGATTATTTACATGATTGTCTATGATCTATTATCTATCATGTATTGTGTATTGTGTAACAGGCAACAGACAAGAGGCACGTACAACGTACAACTTACAGGATGAGGAATGCAAACTTGAGAATTGGCTAAGGTACACTGTACAGCATAAAGTGTTTAGTATTTAGTGTTTAGTGTGTACAGTGTACAGGGTATAAAGTAAAAAGACAAATATTTTATCATGTGGATGAATCCAATATCCAATATCCAAGAATTTCATATAAAATAACAAAACGTGTAGTCATTGTACATATTACATATTATAATACATACTATGAGTTATGAGTACACAAAGATACACAAAGATATTTATAAAAGATATACGAACGACGAACAAGGAACAAATAATGAAAATATGATATTTGATATTTTCAACGTTCAGAAGCTTAAGACAACAGAAGAGAAGAAGAGAGACGGTGAATTGTGAATGGGGAATGGGGAATGGCGACGTATGAAATACAAAATATGCATGTATAAAAAATATTATGTAAATAGTAAATAGTAAATACACAGCATTACACTGAATTGGAATAGACAGTAGACATTAGAAATTATTCGGTATTTCAGTTTTCAGTATTTACTTGGACACTCGGGCACCATCAATATCAACATCAACATTAACATCAACCAGACATTTTTACTATAGTCGCTTGTACACTGTTCTGGCACCAACTCATCTCAACACTCAACACACATTTCATTTGAAATTTCAACCCGTTGAACTTTTTTCTGTAAACAAACACCAAATACCAAATACCGAATACACAGCACACACTAATGAAATTGAAGAGAGACAACAGAAGACAGAGGACAGACAATGGAGAAAGAAAAAGAAAAAGTGAAATGACCCTTTGCGTCCTCGTGTGAATTGATTTTAAATATTTAATCAGGTACATGGTACATGCATACTATTTACTATTTACTGCTATTTCTTCCTCCTCATGTGCTACTACTTCTGCTTCTGTCTTCTGTCTGTCCACTTTTATTTACTTTGGTGGTCGCTAATAAGTTTCCGTGGATGGTGGATGCTTATTAACTCAAAGAATAAAAGCTTTCAAACATTATCATCAATATTATTATTATTATTATTAGCATCCAATGCTCCTGCATGTCTCAAAAGATTTATTTTTCATTTCATCTTCTTTCTGTTCTTTTAATATGAACCAGAGAAGACAACAGTCTAAGAATGTTTTAATAATTACACATCTTATACATTATACAGGTAAGTATATTCAATATTCAACAATTGGGAAATGTGTAAAATGTAAAGTATACTTGGAATTTGGAAATAGAAGATAAAAAGTAGACGGGGCTGGATGAGAATTTTGAGGCTAAATATAAAAGTAGAGGAAAAGAGTTGGGAGGGGAATTGGGAATTGTGCACATGATATTTCATGTTTTATCATTACTATCACATCCGAGACAAGTGTAATATGTAATATGTACATAAATAGAAAAGTGGGAGAACGTGAAAATGAAAAGGACGTCTCGCTCGTTAGTTAGTGTAAACAACTTGTTTACTGTGGAATTTATGGCTCAAGTGTAAATAAATAGTAAATAATTAAGTACAGAGAGAAATTAAAATGCTCTCCCTCTCTGTATTTTATTGTGTTGTGTTGTGTTTCTGTGGTAGACAATATAACATATTTACAAAACTAAAAACTGTGTGCAAGTTATGTTTTACATTTTACATGTTATCGTACTTTGTGAATACCCGGTTTTTTGCCTCCACGCTCATTATAATACAATTTATATTCTCTCTGTGTAAAACTTTTCCTTTCCTCTCTTTCTCTTTCACTTTTACACTTGTAATTGTGTAGAAACGTGGTATAATTTTTATGCTCTGTTGCTTTGCTTTGCTTTCTATTTTCTATTTTCTATCTAGAGTTGTTTGCTGTTGAAGCACAATGTACAATGTACAATGTGGTTTTTGTAATTTATCGAAATAAACTATTTGAGAATTTCTAGAGCTTTGATTTCATTTTCTCTCGACTCTCGACTATTATTATCTGTTATTTGTTTCCATTTAAGTAGAAAGTTGGTTAAAAAGTTCAAGTCCTGGGTATAATTTGCAATTTGCAACATTTTACTTTTTGTTCACTCTCTATTTCAAATTTCAAAACTGTACAACAAAAATGATGAGGTTGATGAAAACTGAAAACTTTTTATATCATCAAGTAAATAACAAAACATACCATAACAAGGAATTGGTTTGAATCTATAGTACAAAAAGTACAAAAAGTACAAAGTCCAAAGTTCAAAATTTGTTGAAAGAACTCTTTCATATTCTACAGTAATTCTACAGTTCATTTTGTCCATGTGTATACATGTATATAATTTCCTGTTTTCTCTTTAGTTTCCTATTTTTCCAATTTATTTATGATTACATGCACTTTTGTTGTTTTTTTATTCGGAAATTCAATTTTAAACATTCCACGTGTTTCAAAATTCTTACTTTTTTTTTTTTTAAAAAAAAAAAACAAAGTTTAGTACTTTTTGCTTTGCATTCTGCCATCAGTCTACAAAACTTAAGACTATACAAAATATACAACATTTTTTTCAAAATTTTTAATGCTCTTTATGTTATTTTTTTTAGTGTTTTGCTCTCTTTTATTTTTTGTTTACAAGTGATCGTAAAATATTGAGTTACATTCATTGCATATTGAAATTATTGAATGGAGTGTATAATACAAATGTAAAAAAAATAAGAAAAATTGTGAATGGTGAATCACTACACTTTTTTTACATGTTCTGTTTTCTTGATTTTGATCATCAAGAATCAAGACTTGACTTGTATTCGTATTTGTATTTATACGGGAAGCTAGTTTTAAATTTTTATGGGAAACTTGTTAAAAAAGATGAGATGATACAGATCGTAAATTTAAATTACTTTTTTTTTCTCTTCCATACATCTTTCGAATCTTGAATCTTGGATCTTGGATCTTGAGTATTGACTATTGAATCAGAATGAACAACAACTGTCAACTACATTTCACGCATATAGTAAATAGTAAAAACGTACTACGCCGATGGTAATAATAATAATATGCATATGTATAACTTGTCCATCTTCAATCAGTAAGTAGACAAAGTTTTGATGGTTGATGGTTGAATCGTGATTCGTGAATCTAGATTCTAGAATTCGACTGGAGAAAAAGGATACGACACGAAATCAAATCAAAAATGAAAATAAAACTCAACATGAAAATGAAAGGCTACACACTATACTCAGAGAAAAGATGAAGATACAAAAAGTAAAAAGTGGTGGTTGATCGTTTGAGATGTTTGATAGTTGATAGTCAGTTGTAAAAGAGGATGTACTTAAATGTGAAATGTGAGACGATTAACATGATACTGGAAAAATATTCCATTCATTAATAAATTCTGTGTATACATGTTGCATTTTTTTGTTCATTCATTCATTCATTCATCCATTCAATCCTGATTCTGATTCATCCTGTCTTCTCTTTTCTCTTCATTTATACATAATATCTTTAATCTTATACATATCACATATCGCATCATAATCCAGTACAGATTATTTAAGCACAGTCACATATTTTTACAACTTCCAAACAAACAATATTATGCTTGAGGAAACTGGAAATTTATATCTGTACTTGATACTTGATTCTTTTGATTCGTCAGTTTATGATTTTTCTGGAAACCTATCTATTATATATAATGAATAATGAGCAAAATGATTACGAGTTTTCATACTTGCAACAAAAAATCCATCTATGCACAACAATGCTATAAAACAGCAAAATATTATATTTACATAATTTATTCAAAAAATCCTGTATCATCAGCTAAATTTACCTACATGAATAAAAAATCAACTTTTGTGTACAAGTGTATATTTTCATCTTTTTTAAATGGAGAGAATTAATAAATTGTAAATTGTACAGAGAACAGAGAGAGACAAAACCAAAAAACGTGCATTTAATTTTTTGCCTGTAAATAACATTCTTGCTATTTTTTCATCATAGCTAAAAATTATACACACTGTGCAATATTAATTTTCCAATAAATATGAAAAGATGAAAAGTAGAAATAGAAGAAATATACTCGTTTTATTCCTATATGAGACTTTTGAGAGAGTTGAGAGTTGAGAGAAGATTTGCATAAAACATCTCATAAAGTATTTTTTTTATTCTCTGTAAATTATAAATCACAAATTGAGCATGTTCGCACAAAACACAAGACACAAAACACAAGACAAAAAAATACAAGAGAAAAAAAGAAATGTGTGTGTTTTTTTCATCTTGTTCAGTGTTCAGCTTATGAGCAGAGTCATAATAATTCAATCATCAATGCAATAATAATGATAATAATACTAATATAAATATTGCATCGTGTCTCTCTTTCTTATCACTGCAGAACGAGATGTGCATTCCACATTCAACTACTTATGTATAATATGGATAAGTATTTATCAAGAATCAAGAATCAAGTTTGTGAGTGAATTTTTTCATTCATACATTCATACATTGACTCGCTTACTCGTCCATTCATTCATACATTTGTCCATCCGGTCGTTGAGTCGGTTGTTAGTTGTTAGTTATAGTTGGCTGTGGTTGATTTTCATTCATAACTTTATTGGAGAGAAAAAAAGGTGAGGCAATAGGTTAAACATGAAAACCTGTGTATCTCAGACTGAGATTCTCAGTCAACTTTATAGTTCACAGTCATAGTAAAAACTGTAGATATATTATATACAGTTTGTACTTACATAATATGTATTGTAAAGTTTGTATAATACACAATCTGTAATCTGTGAACAATTTATATCATATACACATTGTTGCTCTTGTCTTCATTTTTTCATCTTCATCTTCTTTTCTTTTGTACCTTTCTTGTTCTGTGGCAGATAAAATAAATAGATTTTATAAAAATTACACTCATATTTTTTTTATCTCAATTTTACAATAGCCATAAATATTCTGAATGTTCTATCATAACATTTTCAAAGACTATAATAGAACATTAAATTTTAATATATTACAGATACAGAATATAGAAGAAGCAATATGTTTTCAATTTTGAATGAAGAGAATAGAATAACTAAATAAATAGATAAATAAAAATAATGGAAATAATAGACATATCATATTATGTCTTGATTCCTGATTTCTTATTCTTGAATCTATATTATTATATTATAGACTCAAGATTTTACATTCCTGATATCTCATTCTTTTGATATCCAGTCCAGTGAGAGTGTAATAATGACAACAAACGAGGTTTAATTCAATAATACAATGTACAAAATGTTTTTTATTTAATAAAATATTGTAGGGAAAGAAAACAAGATAGTTTAAGATTTTGAGATGAAAACAAAATTCAAAATATATTTACAAAGGGTCAAAACTGTAAATTTTGAATGAAAAAAAGAGGAAAAAAGAGAAGAGACAGTAGAAAAAAGATGGTGATCTCGTCATATGTAACTATTAACTATACTACTAGTTTGATAAAATGATAAGGAGACGGGGAAGAGGGAAAAAAGAATGAGTGAAACACCTGCATGTCATTTCAATTCATTTTTGGTGTTTTTGATCCTCTTCATTCTTGTTCATAATATTTCAAGACTCAAGACGAGAGTGTAAAAAAAGTCATCATGAACATTTTTGTTATTTGCTGCAATCTTCCATTTACCTTTTTCGTCTTCTTTTCCTCTCTATTCTCAATGTTCCTTGTTTTTATCATTTATCATGTATCCTGTAAAAAGTACAAGAAAGAAAATTTGACAAAGAAAACCAACAAGAAACAGTTGCTCAAAGTAAATAAGTATTTATAATAATACTTACGGTTATGAGACATCTTTTTGCATTGAAAATTCAAAATAACAATAACAATAATGATAACTATTGTATATTTGTGTATTGTAGATTATGCAGGCATATGAGATCACGTTCAAAAACTATGATCACATTTTCACATTACACACATTGTTATGTTATTGTTATGACCTCAGCTAAACTTTTTTAGCATTCAAGATTCAAACCAACAAGTATACCAAAACCAAAAGTATCTACAACGTAAGTATAGTACATAGAATATTTATGTGGTATAATATTTGTATCTTTCTTCTACATTCTACATGTATGTATGAGTGCGCTTTTCGTGTTGCTTTATTCTGCCGTGCCAAAACCCAAAAATGCCAAATGCCAAACTACCCAACCAATTACCCATGTTTTTCTCTCTTTGTGTGTTTGCCGTACATGTAAATGTCCTGAAGAATAAGCCTACACACACAAGATCAAGTTGAACAAAGAAATGACTGCTGGATGGATCAAGTATCAAGTACATAGATTTCCCATATGCACGAAGCAGGAGACAGAAGGACAAGTATTGTACATTCATAATAATTACAGGTGTGCAACATTGCATCTTGCACGTGAGATGTGAACATATCCATTTGACTGGAGACCATATACGTATTACGTATAATCGCTATGTATAGAGTATGTGGAGTATAGAGAATAGATGTATTAGTTGTTTGTTATTAGATATCTAGATTTTAGATTCTAGATGGATTCCTGCTGCTCTCTAGATCTTCTTGAAAAATTGTTGAATGAATTTCTAGATACCCTCTGGAGTCTACAATCTACAGTTTAGAATACAGCCAAACCAAACCAACGAAGAAGAAAAACAAGTGGGATGAGAATATCAAAGAATGAAGTATATGAAATAGAATGAAATATCAGTCAGTAGCCAAGCTCTACCATCTACCATCTACCACTTGTTTTTCTCCTCTTTCTTTTCTACCCCTGCCATTTTTTGACAAAGCCAAATTATCCTTATCATTATCATTATAATACAATAATATAATATATAATATAAAAAGTATTTTGTATGTATAATACTTACGATTAGATGGGTAGAAAATCCCTCTCATTCTCACCTTCATTTGATCTACAGGATTTTTTGAAAGTAACATGTTGTATACTGTATACTTTATACTTTATACAGAAAAAACTGCAATATATCTATCCATAAAACATACAACTATACAACTAGAGACACAATATAATCTGAATTCTGTATAGAGTGTACAGAGTGAGACAGGTTCATATAAGTTGTTTATTTCGTATTTCGTATGCGTAAAGGGTAAAAAAGTAAAAAGGTGTACAATGTGTTATATGATGTGAGATGTGCAGTCTGCACTGCTTTTTTTTTCGTTTACTCATCTCTCTCCTTTAGAGCTTAGTGTTTAGACTTTAGAATGAGAATCAAGAATCGAGAATCAAGAATCAAGATTCAAGATTCAGTCTTGGTTCATTCATAAAATCGTGAAAACAAGGATTGGCTGAGTTCTTTTACGCAAGATTCAAGATATCTACAACATGCATAGAAAACTGCACCTGTTTCGTATGTACGTCAATGAATGTCTGCAGTCCGTATCAAATGTAATAATAATACTATACGTGTTACATGTTACATAATAATGTACTGTAGACTGTATATTGTATACTTTATACTGTTAACACATTCAATCCAGGCTGATCTTCATGATATTTCAAATGCTTTCAACTATATGAAACTAATACCATATTTGGAATAAAAAACACAATTTCAACAAGTAAAAATAGACCAAACAATAGTAAAATTGTAAAAATATTAAAAGCATAAAGCTCCTTAAAGTTCACACTAACTTGGTATAAAATTTTCAAAAATATGGTTGGAATATGCTCTGGATTCTAGATTTCAGAGTTTGGCTGGTTTTTATTCAGGTTGAAAAAAAGCCCAGCACCAGATTTAGAATAAATATTTGAATACATCAGCGTCTCTGTGGATATTTTTGGAGTATTTTTGGCTCCTCGGAACCCGGAGTACACTGTAAACTGACAATGTAATAAGCTGTACCAGTATAATATCGAACATGATATGATAAAAGGTAAAAGTAGAGGACGCAGGAGGTTGCAATTCTGCTGCCTCATCCTCATCTTCATCAGTATGCATACTCAAAACTCCAAACTAAATACTAAATACTAATCTCTTGCATTGTTTCACCAACCAGATTTCATCCCGTATTCAGTGTTCAGTATTCATACTCTGTACTATGTATTGTGTACTGTGTATCATGTATGATGTAAGAACATGTTTCAGATAAGAGACTCGATAGTGGAGAAAACAAGTAAGAGAAGATGGTGATGATCTCCTGCTCTCATGTTCCTCATCTTTTCCATCAACACAATCCAATCCAATCCAGCAACAAAAACATAACAACGACAACGACAACAACAACAACACCTAGTCCAAATACTTATTATAAATATACATGAGGAACATAAAACATAAAATATAAAATACAGAGGTATTATACATAATACATAATATAAAACTGAGATAATTGAAGAAAACTCCTGGTCCTCCATCCTCTCGTACGCAGTAAGTACGTACGTACACTATTCAATACAATGTACATCTTATATCTTGTATCTATATAGAATATGAGTCTGGTATAAAGAGAAAAAAAGTTGATCAGGTGAGATAAGCTCACAACTCACAACTATAAAATGTACAATGTACAATGAGAATGAGCAGTGCACCTCCATTGACTAACGGAAGAAGTTGAAGCATTGAAACATTGAACATTAAAGATTCATCCACTGATTTTGATCATTCAAGACTCTCAAGTCTCAAGACATTCTGCTTCATCATACACACAAAACACAAAACGCACACACGAAGCAAAAAAAAACACAGGCACGTACAACGTACAACATACATACAAAAAATGAACGAGAGAGAAAGAAGAAACGGAAAATGATTCTGCACACTCTGTACTGTAATCTCTAATACACTGTACACTGTACAGACATGATTTACATACAAGTTGCTGATGCTCCCTCTTCCCTCATCTCCTCTCGTCACTCGTCACTCGTCGTAGTTTGGATTTTGAATTGTAGTTCAACTTGTTGTGCCTTTTTTCTTTGCAGGTGAGCATTTCTGAGTGCCGAGTGCAGAATGATCAGTGAACTCTACTCACCAATTCATTTCCTAACAATAACAAATGGTGATATGAAAAGTGAATGAATGAGAAGAGAGAGATATGCTTTGTGTTTTTTCTTACGTATTGAGCTGGATTCAGAAATTTGGACTCTGGGCTCCCGTCAACAATGAACAATAAAAAAAAAGTCATGCAAAATGCAAAACTTTCATATCTGAGGCTTGAGGCTTTTAAAAAAACATAAGCTCCTTGTTTTTTCTAAAAATGTAACAAAAAAAGTCCCAAGAAGCTTTTGATAACTTTATTTTGAGTTTTGAGTTTTGAGCTGACGCGAAAATAGAGGTTGAATCCCGCCACTTTTCTCAATACTCTACAACTGCATAGTTGAACGTTTAAAAGAAAATGAAAGGAAATTGAGGGGATCGGAAATTGGAGATCACGGAGCGTTCCTCAAGACAAAAATGAGGAGCAAAATACCAATAGGTTTTTTAGAGATTGAGATGTAATATGTGTAAAACATGTAAAGTCTAACAAATAACAAGCTATCAAAAAGTACACAGGTTTACTTCCTCTTTTACTGTATGTATTTGTACATATTTGTAGTTTGTAGTTACCTACGCTACGCGAATACCCAAACAGAAAGGCCACTTTAGAGGTAGTTGAGAAAATACTTTCTCCAAAAAGGAATAAGAAAGTATCTATATAAAAAGTACATGAGTAGAAAGAAGGAACGAATTGCAAATGTAGGTTAGATAGTAGACGTGCGTTGTGCCTCTAGACTTTAGACTCTAGATACTTTTATGATGGTGCACTCAACCGGTACCGGAGCTGTTTCTTTCTCCCTCTCTCTCTAACTATCTAACTATCTATCTCCGGCTTTGCTTGACGTGATCTTTTAATACAGTTTACCTCCGTACCAAATGCCAAACCAACGGAAACCACAAGGCCCCAAGTAAATAGCAAACAACCCACAGTAAATTGTTACTCTTCCGCTTAACAACTTGTTCCTCCTCATGTTTTCTCTAAACTCCGAGCACCAAAGGTTACCCAGTCCAACTACCAACTCTACACAACTACCAACTTGAAGCCCAGGAAGAGTGAACCTTAACTCAGATTTTCCACACCATTTATCATTCCGCTCTCCCTCTTCTTCCTGGATCCTCCAGCTTCTCCTTTCTCCTAAGTCTCTTGATGCCGTGGCTTACCGTACTTTGTAAACAGTAAATAGTACATAGTAAATACACTCTTTCTACTCGGTATAAAGTCTAAATAATATAGAGGAAAATTGAAATGTTGAGTGTTATCAGTTGTCAGTTGTCAGTGCTTAGAAAGTTGAGGTATTTACTTATTTATTTTAAGGTTTCTATTTTATTACCAATAGCAATAGCAGATACAAATACAAATAAGGAAACAGATAGTTTGC
This sequence comes from Sminthurinus signatus, assembly GCA_019776565.1. Classification (NCBI taxonomy): domain Eukaryota; kingdom Metazoa; phylum Arthropoda; class Collembola; order Symphypleona; family Katiannidae; genus Sminthurinus; species Sminthurinus signatus. The sequence goes on along the minus strand of JABASP010000854.1, from coordinate 28,416 downwards.
AGGTATTTTGTGTCAATTCCGGTTTCCTTCATCCTCCATCTTGTTGGAGGATGTTGTACATGTGTACAAGTGGTAAATTGTAAATGGCACACATTTCAATTAGTAGTTCTATCAAAGGGAATTAGAGGCAGAAGACTCTGAGACTAAATTCTACAAGAGGAGAGAGAGAAGAAAGATGATTATATCGATAGACGATAGATTAAAGATTTTGAGCCTAGAGTCTAGAGTCTTTTGAATCTTGAGTATTGAGTCTTGAGTAGATATTCATCAGAGGATTTAGCACTAGTCACGCTCCTGTGTGAAAACTACGCTGTATTTTTCCTCTAGATTTCCACTCTTTTTCCATCTTCCATCTTTCGTAAGCCATATCGTTTAGTTGTGTGTTTTGTGGGTTGTGCTGCTGCATTTCTTTTGGATTGAGAGAAATTCTATAATCCCTCACAGATCTCATCCCACACTCGACTGTACTCGACTGTACTTGCTGCCATGTATTAAAATGTAAAATGCCCAGGTACATGAGATGAAACTTGAAACGAACAAAGTAGACTCCAGAATTTAGAATTTAGATTCTAGAATCTAGATTTTCTCCTCAAGTTTCTTCTCAACCTCGTATTTTCTGGTTACGGCTGTGGCTCCTTTCTGATTTGATCTTTAGCATCCATGTCTATAGTAAACAGTAAATATAAAGAAGGAATATAAAGAATAGTGAATACGCAAGTGTATAAAGATAAAGATGAAGATGTTCTTCATCTCTTTTCCCCCCGTACACGTTATAACAGATACAAAACTGGAGAAGGGAAATCCCAAACTGGATTTTATATTTCTCGACTGTCGACTGTTGACTGTTGCGTACAAGTTTTTGGTTTGGGGAATAAAATTATTGTTGTAGCGTGTAAAGATTGTTAGCTACTCACATTATTCTTCCCATAACGATACAATTAGTGGGATGAGTTATGTAATGTAGCGAGTTATGTCGTCATTTTCTCTCTCTTTCTCTCTCTCTTTCTCTTTCTGTTGGTGTCAAGCATGTGGAGTATAAAAAATAGGGTAGATGGTAGATATAAAAGTGTTGGTTTTATAGTTGGTTTGTTGTGCACAGTACTTCTTGTCCTTGTTATTATACATTATTTCATGTTCCATGTACAATTGTACAATTGTACAAGTTCATCTTTTTCCTCTCTTTTTTATTTCTTTCTTTGAATCTTACTCGTGTTCATCTTCATCTTCATGTGGTTCATCTAGTTGAGACTCTATAGACTCTATATTCTATATTCTAGACTCTCAACTCGAGATTTGAGACAGTGCTCGTCTCTGTCTCTTATTATTGCTCATGAAGATCCAAATCAGAGAGAGAGAGAGGGAAAAGTCTGAATGAGAATCATAACTCTTGACTGTATTCTGTACTCTGTAATATTGAGTATTGAATATACTTATATACACACATTTATGAGCATAGAGTGTACACATGGTAGTTTCCGACTGTTGTGAATCGTGAATGGTGAATGGTGGAAGAGGAAAACGAAGAAGCAGAAGAAGACGACGAAGAGAAAGAGAAGAAGAGATGAGGATCATTCAATTTGAGCGACCATCAACCATCAAATCCCATCTACCTACCTGTTTCCAGCCTCATTATATATAATGGATTGTATTATCAACCACCATCGACCCAGCTACATTTGTACTTTCTACACAACAAGCACAAGAAGAAGAACAAGAAGAAGTACATACACATTTATTACACCCTGTACTCACTACTTGTACTATAATATTATAATCTACGTGTGTTATGTAAGTAGTGGATATCCAGCACTTTTATGAATGACAACACAATACACAATGAACCATGAAGCCGTCAAGTCCACCAGGATTTTTATACCCAAACACTGAACATATTTACTAGTACTAGTTTTACATATCTATAATGTGTCATGTGTTATGTTGTGTGTAGATTTTGGACTGTGGCACTCCAATTGGTTCGTAATACATGCAATAAATTTCTGTATGGACTTTATATTATATCCAGTATCCAGTATTCAGCCACATGTACAATGTACAATGTACATGAGTGTAATATGTAATGTGTATGTAGTTAAAGTTAAGTACCGGTGCTTAAAGCCTACGTGTGTGTGTGGAGAGTGAGGAGTATGAAGTATGAAGAATGAATCCAACTGAAAACAGAAAACATCAAATATTACACACACTCACAAAACTCCAAACTCCAAACTCACACTTGTGTACCTACCTCATAAACGAAGTCACCTTCTCATTCCCGTTCCTGTTCCTAGTTTCTGTCGACTTAATTTCACTCTGACTTTCTCACAGAGCATTTTATTACTTTTTGCTACCACATCTCTACATCTGCATCTACATACAGAATACGGAATAAAGAATATAGAATAAGGGAAACACGGATGGACAACCTCACATGATAGCACATCCAAAGAATCATTTATGCATACCAAATACCAAATACCAACATAGCAGGGTAATTTCAACCCGCAGCCTTTTCCTATTTTTCTCACTCTTCATCTTTAAATTGGTTGTCTCTGTCCCCTTTTACCCCTTTTCCCTCTCGTTCTTTCTTTCTCTGTTTTTGTCTTTCAAGAAACATTCAAAATTTAGGCTTTAGGTCAACGAAGAAAGGATTTTTCTTTTTATTTCAACTTTTTATTTCAAACTTTGAACATTGTACATTGTGTATTTTTCATGCTATCTAAAAATGGGTAAATTTTGCTATATTTCTTTGGCCGTTTACTCTATTTATTATTTCAGCAGAAGTAGACTCTATTTGTCACTTGTTGGGAATTTAAATAAAGTCTGGTTTGAAAATTTAGCTACTTTTGAAGACATCTATTTGATATTTGCTGAATGACTGAATGACTGAATACTGAATGACAATGAAAATGAATGAGATGTGACCACCATGAAAAAAACCTTTACTGTAAAGTTGTAAGCGTACACATTTTTCATTTGCACATAGTAAATACAGTGATGCACAGCTGAGTTGAATACTGTGGATCTTTTATGTGTGGAATATGGATGGTGGATATTGTGTATCGCATTTTTATACATTCTCTCATATTCCAAATTCCAAATTCCAACCATGTCGTTTCCCTTAGACATCACAAGTCCCAAGTCACGAAATTCATATGTGTGTTTTGTGTTATACTTTATATACTTGTTCATGAAAGGTTATGTAAGGTATAATATTGGTTGTCTCAAGTCTCAAGTGCTGTGAATTGTGAATTGTGAGTCCATGTACAAAAAAGACAATTATCTGGGGACACATCCAACAAATTCAATTGAATCCTGTTTCTCATTTCGTTTCCAGTTTCCACTGTGTGAATGTGAATCTGCCTGTGAAATTGAATGAATTTGATCTGTCACTGGTCGCCAGTTTCTGATGTGAGTTAAGTCACTCGTCCTCTCTCTCTCTCTTATTCTCTTTCTCTCTTTCTCGACATTCTACATTCTACATACATAGTTGCACAGACAAAGCACAAAACGCAAAACACATGTATAATGAATAACTGGTTCGTCTAAATGAATTATCATGATAAGTGTAATTGTTATATTGTAGTGTAGATTCTAGATTCTAGATTGTAGGTTGTAGATATTATATGATTGTCTATTGTATTGTAATTTCATTTACTGTAATGTCATGTATTGGTGGAGGAGCAGTGAGCAGTGAGCATTGAGCATTGAGCATTGAGAATGATCTATGTGTGCAACTTTTTTTTCTTTTTTTTTACACAGGAACATTTCTTGTTATTTTTCTGCTCATTATCATTGTAAAACCTTTATGTACAATGTACATTGTACATTGTATAATCTTCTCAAGTGACTGTAAAGTTGTTCCTTGTTTGCTTGAATGAATACTTTACCATTTACCCTTTGCCATTTGCCATTCGCTATTCTCCTGCTCTTGACTCTGAAAATCTATGTGAAATCTATAGGGATGATATCATAACTTACACAAATTGAGCACGCAGTGCACCATTTACCATTTATATTATGTATTATGTACAGTGTGCGATTCAAGATTCTTGATTCTAGTTAGATGTTAGATGTGGTCATTGTTACTGTATGAGGTATGAGTTGAGGACTGAGAACACGGTATTTTATTACAGATAATTTCTCCACCCGCCTCATCCTGAATCTGAATCTTGATCTTGCTCTTGTTTGCCATTTTTTATAAGCTTTAACTTGTGACTCTGAGAAAGATGAATGAGATTTTTAAATTTGCACATGGAGAAGAAATGGTTTCACAGGAAGAAATATCTTATGGTAAAAGATACAAGGTTCTTAGTATATTTACATTGTGTATTGTTGGGATCAAGAATGAATAAAGAATCAAGGTGAGAGATCTCGTTCATTCACACTTCGCACTGATCTTCGCTTGGATTATACAATATGGATTTATTTAACTTGATTATTATCTATATTATCTATTTTCTAAATTCTAGATTCTAGATAGAATGAATGATAAATGATAATATGTAATATATTCTACATGTATTGATTTAGAGGACAAGTACTAAATAACTTTTAAATAGTAAATGGATAAAATGAGACAGGTCAGTCGTCCGTCATCAAATATACATACAATAATATGCAATCCTTATGCAAGTAATACATAAGATGTAAGATACAAGTAAATAAATACAAAGACGTTTCTGCATCAAGCAACATAAACTAAAAACTAGACTGTTGAAACTGTTCAACTGGAAAATGTGAGCAGACAACAACTAATTGACAAGCTGATGAGAAATCTATGAGACCAAATATACAAAATTATCTAAATAATAATATATAAATTAATGCATCTGATATGTGATATAAATCTACTCCTTTTTCTAAGTAAGGATTCTTCACTCTGAACTCTGACTTGTGAGTGCTGAGTGCAACTTCACAATAGCCTAATTACTTTAACTTTTCGTGATTTAAATTAATTCAATATGTATATAGATAAATAAATATGCTTGTTATATCTGTTTTATGTATGGCTCTTCTCTCTCCCCTCTTCTCATTACCTTTTACCTTTTATTTACCTGTTCTAGGTTCTGTAGGCAGTTCATTTTTCTTCCCTTATGACGTGTGAAATGTGGAGTAAGCTGAATTTACTGACATGACGTTGAGTGAATGAAAAGAAGCATACCATTACAATTACAATTACCATTTGTCCATTTTTACTATGTAAAATACAAGGTATAATATATTCACTGTCCATATACTTATAATATACATATATGCTTGGAGTTTGGAGCTTTGATCTTCGACAACATGAAAGGAATTGTGAGTTGTGAACAGAGAGAAGAGCAAAAGACATATAAAAAATACAGACTTGATTATTTAGAATTTAGAATTTACTCTTCTTCTCATATCTCATATCTCATTTCTACACAGGTGACAGTAATAATGATCCATCTCTAATAATATTATTAGTATTCAGTATTATATTCTTACTACAAATTATAATTTACAAAGCGTATAATATTATTACAGAACATGACAGATATTGAACATTAAAATGTACCTGTTTGGAATTACTATTACTATGCAAGTAATTAGCAATCTCGCTCACTTTTGAGTTTTGAGCTTTGAGATGTCAGAACCATGATCTGTGAGCTGTACACATTATGTACAGATGTGTATTAGTAAAACGAGTGAGAAGTATAATTCTGGAGCTATTTTGTCAGAGTACAAGATACAAGATACAACACATACATCGTAAATCATGAATAGTTAATTTTTATGGTTTTCATCATGTGCAAATCTTTTGGGAGGGTTGAAAGTCAAAAGTCAAAATGTTCAATATGTAGATATCTGCTCATCTGTAGTACAGATTCTGTACACTCTGTGCTCTGTGTACTGTGTACCCAAAAGTAATTATACGAGCTAATATAATCATAATTATCATGTTAAAACAGCTCGATATGCTAAATAATAAATAATAATCTTTTGCTTTCTTCTTTCTTATTTGTTTGTATTTTGCATGTCAAGTCTATATCAAATATCAAATATCAAACTTTCCTTCTCAATCCACATTTCATCAGCTTTGGTTAAATAATTATTGTGTTTATAGTGTCCACGTCATGGATTAGGGATTAAACATCTTTTTGTTTCGGTCTGTACTCTATATTCTACATGTGTTGGATATTGGATATTATATAGGTATATGAGGTATAAAGTATGAGGTAGGTGTCTGCAGGCACAAAATAAAGAGGTTTTGGTTTGTATTTAATAAACTTGTCTTCATTTCCCAGAGTAATGCACTTAATTACACTGATCAAAGTAATCAAAGTATGTGTATAATGTATAATGTGTACTCTGAACCCAAACTCATTCACTCTTCCTCTTCTGAGTACAGGTAACAGGTACATTGTACATTCCATTGTCTGTGTATTTCATCCTTTATCAATTTGATACACACCACATGCAAAATGCAAAATACAGCTTCTATTAATGAACAAATTGCCTTTGAACCTCCTTCGCTGTTATGTCATCCTAATATGAATCGATTTAGGTAATTTTCATGTTTTCTGCATAACCTTTTCCGCACTAAAATACTTGAACTGTTTATTCAAATACAAAATACATTTGCATTTTAGCGTGAACTTGATTCTTGAATGCTTTTATTTTGCATTTGATGAAAATATAAAATATCAGAAGAGAATTTGCAAAGGAATCTCTGAAATATTACTAGAATAATATGCAATACATTAGTCCAATTTACCAGTATTTAATTTCAACACAAAAACTTACAAAAGAAACAGCAGCAGTAAAGATGAATTAATTTTTGTGAAATGATTAGAGGAGAAACGAATGAATTTTTTATGCAGATAAAATAATTATAAATTATTGTATACAATGTACAATGTAGAATGTACATAAAATGAGATTACAAAATATGGTGTTATTTTATGTATATGCTTCATGCTTCATAGTTTAGCCGTACAGATACTCATCTTTTCATCTCTTATGAATGGAAAATGGATAATGGATAATAAGACTCTTTTTTTTAATTAAATAAAGATGATACAGGTACAGCGCAGTATGGGGTTAATCAGTGATCACAAGAATGTACACACAAAAACTCAATTCAGTATTTTTTTTATATGCAGTATTAAAAAGTTTTTTTTCTTCTTTCTTTCGTTTTCCATAAGTATTACATTTTACATTATATATCATATAACATACACATCAACATATACATATATATATACTATATAACGATCTCTATAATAACAATATAAATATGTACATAAGCACACTTTGTGTATACACATACTTTTTTATACAACTTGGAACAAAAACAAATAATAATAATTAAAAGAGAGTATCAGTATAAGGTACATGATTTTTATTCTTATAATCTTAATCTAACAGCATATAAGTACAATATTATACTATGTATTTCTATAGTAGATAGTAGAGACTATTATGAAACTATACAGATTACAAATTACAGATAAATGGTGCATTTGTTTATGTACAAATTATTAATATTATGGAATGAAATTCCTTATGAGATTAAACATGTACAATGTACAAGACTACCAACTTAAACCAAAACAGAGTAAATAAACTGAAATGCAACTCGTTACTTAATACTCTATTTATATTATATGTATAGGATATTATGGTAATCATTTTTTCAAAAAAATACTAGTTATACCTTGTTAGTGTAGGTCAATGTAATATTACGTGTACTCTGTAGCTATTTTTTAATTTATAATGTGATAAATAATAATAAAGTGTATGAATTTTTAATATCAGATACTATATTATATTGTATTCATAATTGGTCCAATTCAAAATTCACAAGGCTTTTTTAGTGAAAGGAGTCTTATTTTTTTAAAACTGTCTTTAAAAAAAGTAGAGTAGTACGGAATGGTGAAAGTTGTGAATGTACTTTCTTTTTTTCTTTTGCTTCACAAACTCATCACATGAACATCATTTCAATAGAATGTGACTGGTATAGTATTTTTTCTCATACTAAAAAGATACTGGAATAACAATGATCAATATACAATTCCTATATATTTTGAACAGTCACAGAGATTGGAGTTGGAATTTGGCACGTCCAAGAAGCTTCTTTACTTTTTTTACTCACTAAATAATAACTGTACTACATACATGACACATGACATAACTACATAACTATATAATATATTATTTTATGTAAAATCTATAATGCTTGTGAATACAGCACCTTTTTTAGTAAAAAATCTGGACTATACATGATTTTTTTGTAGGCCTTATATTATTGTTATTTATTAGATGGGTAACAATCAAAACTGTATTTATGTATCTTAAAATTAAATATTTTGTTTTGTTGTTGAGAGGGTTTAAAAGCTCATTTCCAGGCATAAATATTTGATGAGATATGTTTTTGAATGATATCTCTTTTTATTGTTCCTTTTTCAGTACTAAATATTCTATCACTATTATAGTCTGTACTGTATGCACATATCATACTTAAGTAATAAAATAATATAACAATTAAGGGGTAATGAGCTACATAATAATCTAAAATTTTACAGCTATCTAAAATATTATGATACTAGACTAATTGATACATTATAATATTTAATCAAGAATAATGGTATGGTAATATTGATACTCTCTGATTTTGTCTCTTAATAGTGTATGGTCAGTTTTTGTGCGTGAATTTTTATCAAGTACATACACAATACACATGATACATGATGTACAAAAAAAAATCCGCGGATATGTATTTAACTTTAGTTTGTATTATAATAATATAAAATTATGTAAGAGAGCAAAATATAATTGATGTACTTATTTTATGTGTAGAATGTAGAATGCAGGATGAACATTAAAAAAATGCTATAATATTTAATTTAGCATTTATACAAGGATAATATTGTACAATAAAAAATATCTTTGATACTGATTCTCCTATTCGAGTAAAATTGCCGTAAAATGATGTAGATGTGAGATTGTACCTGGTTCTCCTTTTTTTCCGCACTGTGCATCAAATTTCCTCCAGTTTTCTGTTGGGGTAAAATGAAAAGAAAAAGAAAGTCATTGTGAATTGTGCAATAGAAAACAGACGATAGACTTCAGGCGTTCAAAGTTCAAAAAATTTTCTCCCGTGTCCTTTGATATTATTTGATCTTTTGAACCTCTCAAATATCAAATGTAATTTTATAATTTGAATAAAAATAGCAAGAAAGTTTCATACTTGATAAAGTCCTGTTGATTGTAGACTGTAAATTGTAGATACATTTCCTATATCATGTATCATATTTTTAAAAAAAAGATGGTTTTAGAGGACAACTTCAGTATTATTACTCTTTTTTGATGTTTTGGGTAAATGTCTCTTCATATGCAAGGCAAGATGGTCGGATCTTGCAAAGGAACGCTCACAGACTTTACATTTAAACGGCTTTGAACCCGTGTGTTTTCGGTAATGTCTCGTTAATTCATCACTACGAGCAAATCTCCATTGACATTCAGGCCAGTGACATTTGTAAGGTTTCTCTCCTGTAAAAAAAAATTAAAAAATAAATAAATAATAAATACACCGTGTACAAATTTTATTTGTTTATTTTTTTTATCCGAAAAGATCAAGTAGGCATGATACATTGTGCATTGTGCACTTTACATTTGAAAGTTTAGAGTTGAGTAAAAAAACTCTTGGTTTAATTTGACAGATGCCAGGCGAATGATAATCGTTTCAAAAGTGTAAAATGGACATTTAATGCTTCTGGATATTTGATTTACAACAAAAAAAAATTTCTTCAAGTAGACCCTGTCTCGTTTTTTCTCTCTCTCTCTCATTCTCGCTTTGTCGTTTTCTTGTCGCGTGGAACAAAACCCATGATAAAACCACAAGTAAGCGAATAAGCGAGCAAGAAAAAAAAACAGACAAGCTTTTTAAAACGTGTGGTCGTCCCCAGTATAAAAAATCATGCATGTAAGTAACAAGTACTATTTAAAAACCTACCATGTACAATTTACAATTTACACTATGAGAATGAGATTCTACTGTAGATTCTATAGAATCAAAAGGAGAAAAGTGTTTCTGTAGATGGGTACTCTGATTATGTACATTGTGAACACACAGTTTAACATACATGTTCAAAAGCTAACTTGTAAATGGCGTAATGCATAAATATAAATATGTGTGTACAATGTACAACTATAGGATGTACTTTGTGTATTTTACATGATATATTTTACTTGTAGTAGATACTAGATACAATAATGCTAATGCTAATAACACATAAATTATGCGGAACTGTCTCTGTCTCTGTCTCTCGACTCGCTTCATAGTTCATACCCCATGCAAATATCATGACAATATCTGCCGGCAATATCCGCAGCCAGAGTCAAAGTCAAAGTCAGAGTGTGAACTCAACTTCTTTTTCTTCTTCATCATCATCATCTGCTTTTACGGCAGGGAACAATCAAAGTAGTACCTACATGTTTCGTTGTACATTGTACATTCACAAGGAATTTGCGAGTCATAATACTGTGTACTGTGTACACTTTATATTGTACATGATACATACATAATATGAAAACGGATCTATCTATGTAAAGTTTAAATGATGAGGGAATCGGGAAAAGTTCAACTAAACTAAACATTACTTGACAAAATAAAACATTGTGTAGAAACTTGACATGTGGATCGAGTATGGAATATGGCATGGATTTTAATGTCTAATAACTGTTCATAGAAGACACAAATAATATATCTATTTCATAGAGTAAAAAGACAGGGGAAAAGATGGACGGTTTGAAATTTGAAGTGAAAATGTAAACTATAGACGACACAACTTATCAAAACTTTGTGAATTTTGGTGGTGCATGGTGCAGCTGATACCTGATAAATGATACATGATGAGAAGAAAATGGATACAATGTGTGCTTAGAGTTTGGAGTTTAGAATTTGGCATTTGACGATTCGCGTCTCCCATCCACCTATTTTAGATATTAGCCGTTGGTAAATTGCAAATGGCAATTATGAAATATGGATGGAATAAATATTTGAACAAAAAAAAAGTAACCCAAACTCTCCAAACTCCAAACTGTCTTGTGTCTTGTGTCTAATATTTTTCATATGTTCTACACTCTACACACACTCGTTTCTTGATCATCATTGTTATTATTACTAGCATGTGGATATTATTATGCAAACCATTTCCCTTGATTACACAACATTTGATATTGGTTTTGGGTTTTGGGCTTGAAATTGGATGCGCCATAAAAAAATTATTAAAGACTTCCAGACTCTACAACTCTAAACTCAACGAATACACACACACGTAGTCTACAGTCTATGTATTACAGTTCTCAATCCTCAATCCTCACAGTACAATAAGTTTTAAACCTGTCATGAAAACAAGAGAAGGAGAAAGATGTGCACATGATGTGATTTTCTACATAAAATATCCAATGTTGTATTCATAGTTCATACTTTGTATATTACACAGTGTACAATACTTGTGTCTTGTGTCTGTCTTTATGTGTATTTGTTTCTGTCTTCTTTTTTTCCATGTTATATTTGTTATAATATTATGTTGCATGTTACATGTGTGTCTAGTCTCTAGTGTCTAGTGTCTGAGCTCTGAGCTGTGAGCACACTCTTACTGAAACTTCATTTGTGAATCTTGAATTCTGTCATCAAAAACTGGTTTTTGTAAATCTTTGTGGGGAAATCCATTGAGCACCTGTAAATAATAATATTCTCCTGGTTCTTCTCTATTCTATTCTATTATATTCTGTATGTTCTGTTCAAAATCTTCTTTATCATCCTCATTCATCTATTTCTATTTTCTATTTTCGATCTATAGATCATAATGTATCGTACAGCATGTACAATGTACAATATCAAAACTAAAAATGAAGAAGAAGAGTTTTCAAATAGTTGATGAGGATTTCCTTTACTAAAACATGTAATCCTAGGTCGTCGTCTTTTTCTTCTTCTTTTTCTTCTTCTTGTGCTTCATGAGCATTTTGGATCTTGTATTTAAAAAAAGTCTACGGCTTAAAATTCTGTACAGGTAATAGATGTAGTATGTATGTATACTTATTTATGCTGTGGAAGCTTAAATACACTTTGAGCTTTAAAAATAGGCGATTATAAAAAAAGGAAAGATTTTCTAACAAAAAAAGTGAAGATAGATTCGTCTACCAAAATATCCTACATTTTACATCCTCTACCTTTGAATTTTATAGTGTATATTGTTATACTCGGGATTTACATGGACAAATCAATGTGTTCACAACTCACAGTTCTCCATCCTCCACTCTCACGACTTTTTAATACCTAATCAATTTTTTTTCCAGTTTTCCATCCTTCTCTCATCTCTCTTCCATATATTTCATATTTTATTTCCATTTTATTCATGTTTAATGTGTACAGACTGAATACATGAGATATTTAGCCAGACACAGCGTCATGGTCGTTCGTTTGTTTGTATAATGTACTTTATACATTCTACATTCTACATGTGCATTATTTGATATTTGTCTGGATTCTTGATTCTCGATTCTTTGTTCTCATTTACATCATTTCATGAAAATAATAATAGTCCAGTTGACTCTGTGCACACACATGATGATAAATATCGTAAATTTGAGTGTAAAGTGTATAGTTTTCGGAACAAAGCAAACATAAAATCACCAGTGTGGATATCAATATCAATATTACAAAATAGAAAGTACACATGATACACGATACATGATTCACGGAGCATGAAGTCTATGATGTATTATTACCTCTCTTAATAGTTTATAGTTTATGATACGAGGTACGAAGTACGAGGGAAAACTCGTACAACGTACAATGTGTACAATGTATAAAATATAAACTCCAAAAAAATATTCATAGTTGTAGTAACAATGGGTGATTCCTGATTCCACACACAGAGCAGACAGAGAAAGGAAGAATAGGAGATAGAAGAGCTATGGATATGAATAGGAATATAAATATTACACATATGTAATATGTAGCTGGTTGAAGAAGGGTGATCTATGGCATTGCCAAAGAATAAACCGACACACGTATTTTATTCTCAGTTCTAAATTCTAAACTCTAAACTCTAAACGCACTCAGTTCTCCTCCTCGAGCACCTCTTCCAAAAAGTAAAAGGTAAATCATATTCATATTTACAATGTATAATGTACAACAGTATGAAAGTAACTGACACTGTACAAAGGAAGTATTCTACATGTACATAAATTAGAGCCATAACAATTATTATCACTATTATTACTTTCCCCTAACTGTTTTCTGTATTCTTTAATAGTTACCTTACAACTTACAACTTACAACCTCTCGTTCAGTTTCCATTTCGTGAGCTTGTACAAAAACTCGACAAATGTAGCGACTATCGACAATTACATATTGAATGAAAAGCAAAAAAAAGATTGGAAATTTATAATTTTCGGCAATAAAAAAGCATGTGTAACTTTTATAATTTGAAAAAATGGATAACAGAAAATGGCAGAAGTTCCTTTAATTCTTGGTGCACTTCTTAAGTCAAGAGTCATGAGGTAAGTGAGGCTAATCCATTTTGAATTTTGAGGTTTGAGTAGAGTCCATTGAAATTATAAATTAAAAGCTTTGTTTAAAGCTACATCAAAGGAAAAAAGGTTGAGCTAAAAAGGAAACCAATCCAAAAAGTTGCAGATTTGCTCTTGGCCCTGAATAATTTTAATTTCAATAACATTGATATTTTGTATGATGTATGATGCACATTCTTCGGTACAAAATCTGCAGTCTACAGTCTACTTTGGCCACATAAAAACGTTTACAGTTTATAGGTACTTTATAATTTATAATACTTTATACAGCTTTCATAAAGTCATTAAGTACAACTTAGAACTTGGCTCGGCTCAGACTTTTCTACCTACACGATGACTTTTTCTTACTTGTTAAAACTTGACCGTTACTCTGTTTTTCTCTATTTGTACATGAAAGACGTGATTTTGATCACATGGATTGATTACACATTACACCCTAAAAGCTTCTTGCTTTTAGTCACTTTTAGACACTGGCTGTACTTTACTTTACTTTGAATGTTGACTTCTGAAGCTTTGCGTGTACGAATTAATTTAAATATTCTACGAATTTTATTATTATTGACTTTTGAATTGCCGTTTACATGTGTGTACTTGGTGTTTTTCTAATTGCATCCTCAAATATGCTAAAAATCAAAAGATCAGTAGTTACAGCTCACAGTTGATTTTTTTAAACGATCTACTCAACTGTAGACTCCAGGGAAATTTAATTTTTAATCCGATTCACAAATCCACAGTAGTCCAAATTCACACAGTAAAGAGCAAATAATATCGAAAATTCAGAGTGAAAAGTGAACAGTGAAAGGTACCTAGAGGAAAATTCTTGGCCATTCTGTGGTTTTGTGCAGTAAATAGTTACTGGACATTTAATTAAATATGCGCAGTTTAAACTAGACGCTCACTGAATATATCTATAGTCTAATCAAATCAAATATAATGCAATCCAAAATGATCAAAGCATGAATAAAGTAACACAAATACAAATACACAAAGAGATGAGAAGAGACAAGAGATAAAATAAAAGCCGAAAGTGGATTTCCAATGGGAGGAAAAGGTTGTACCGAGAGTTGAGAGTTGGCCAAATCAAACCAATCCAAATCCAGGTCCAGAATCAGAAATAGATTCCAGAGAAATCAAATAGAATTGAATATATCCAGAATTCAGAGTGACCGAGTCGAATGCTTCAATGTAGAATTTATTCATTTGAGCCCGACCATGGATCATGCCATGACGCAAGAAAATGAAGAATCTCTGGAATTTTCCGACGTGCAGCCGGCAGACTGTAGATTCTAAACTTTAGATTCTAGATTCTAGATAGAATGAAACACTTTGTATCTAGTTTCCTTCTTTGAGCTTTGAATCCTGAATCCTGAATCTGTCTGCTTTTTCCTCTTTCAAATATTATAACCCTTGCCCGTTGTCCATTCATACAAATTACAAACCTTAAAATGTCCAGCACACTTTTTAAGTACACTGAATAATATCATAAAAGTATTTCATTGTAATAAATATACATGATATGCATCTATCCAAGTATATGTAGATTGTAGATGTACATAGATGCCTGTGTACAGCTAAAGGTGAAAAGATGAGTCGGGGCTAGTTGAAGATTCCAGAATGAAGAGGCAATAGAACAATAAGAAAGAAGTAGAGAAAAAAGTATCTATATGTTTTTTTATATATGTACATTGTCCATCATATGCATACTGCATACAGCATACAGATATTTTTAACTTTAGAAGAAGGAGACTCTCTTCAAAAGCCTTTCCATTTCCTTTGCTTTGGTAGCCTTAGGCTGTTCTCTGTTCGATATGCAGATAGACACAGTCCTCTGAAATTTCAAGGGATGCTTTTCAACCTTCAAAACCAAGTCCCTTTGATTGAAAATTCAGAGAAAGGTTCCTGGTTGAAAGTTGAAAGATGAAGGAGCATAAAAAAATGAAGCGTGTGCTTCATCTATCCTTATAAAAGTAAAAAGTAAGTATGCATGAACATTGAGCATTGAGCATGGAACGTGGAACGTGTTGTTGATTGTCCATTGTGGATTGTCGAGTTGAGACGAGTGCCAAGTACCAAATATTTGGGAGGTAGGAAAAAGAATAGAGAATTGAGAGAGGTACACTACACCTTACACCTTACATTACACCTTCAACTCCAAACACAAAACATACGCCGCACTTTACTCCATGTAAAAAATAGAAAGGTTCTCACTTTATGTGTGAGTCAAAAATCCATTTAGTGTTTATCTTTTATCTTTCAACTTGGATTTTATGTCGTTTTTTTAAAACATAATGCTGCATTATATTTAACATGTGCCTTGCGTATGTTATAATTTGTAATATTGAACATGGAATATCGACAGTGGCTTCAATTTGTCCTCTGTACTCTTTTTCATTTTCTTTTTAGATTTTTCGTTTTACAAGGAAAAGAATCAAAGCTGCAAACGAAGAATCATGTCATAATCGGAATAGCTTTTTTCCCCTCTTCCTACGCGTGTCCACAATCCACAATATAGAATATTTAATAATACTTGTAAATTTAGATTCAAACTTGAAACACATAATATTATGTAGACATGTATAGGTATCTTTTCATCTTCCATTTCCATCCCGATGTCTACATGGTATTGTTTACGGATATAAAATACAAGAAATGTGACTCGGAAATTCTTTTTCATGTGTATAATATTATATTCTCTATTCATTGTGGATTGGATTGTACATGGTTTTATATAGAGAATAGTAAAGAAAAATACTTTGTAATAAAAGAGAAGAAGAAGAAGAAGAAGAAGAAGATGACGACGCTGATGATGATGATGAAAGATAAAAGATAGAGCACGTCCACCGTCCATGTTTCGCAGGGAAACAATGGGATTTGGAATGAAACCCCGAAAAGAAGCAAAAGATATATCTTTTGCGTATATCTGTAGAAGGAAAGAATGGACCAAAGTGAGGTGGAATGAATGGGAATGGATGGATGACTGGATGATGATGGTATTATGAAAATATGCATGTGCATGTGGATGGAGATGTAGATAGAAAATACGAACACGAACAAGAACAAGAACAAGGAACGTGGACACAATGAAATAAAAAACCAGAGGATGAAAAAAAAAGTTGTATTCAGATTTGAAAATGATTTCATTGATCTTCTCTGCGGTTCTCTTCACTCTCCAATCTTGACTCTCGACTCTCTTCATTCTCCATGTTGCTCACTGTGTTCTGTTATCCCGTGTGGGTGACTTTTTTGTTCATTCAACAATGTTCATTCATACTTGATCTAGACGCAAGACGCAAGGCTCAAGATGCAAGTTGAAAACAATGCGAGTGAGGAGTGAATTAGTCAAGATTATATTATTATTATTATTACTATTATTATCTTCAGGTAGCCTCCTGCATTTTTTGCTGTCGGATTTATTCTCCAAGTTTTTGTCTCACAAGCTGATTACACACAAAATACAATACAAATGCTACAAATGCATTCTTTTCTTTTCTCTCGAGTTTTCAGTCCATGTGGAGTGTAGAGTTTTGAGCGTTCAACATTCAAAATCCAAATAGTAGATTTGACTGTATATTACTCGTAGGCAATCTGCACCTGTATACTGTGTACTGTATAATACACTTTTGTGAAACAAATGCGATCATCCGCAATCCGCATGCCAAGGATTATTATTATTATGCACATTCATATTAATTGTATGCAAACTTTTCCAATAGTCAATAATACTTTTGTAGCATAAAATATAAAATATGCATAATATCTTTTTCTTTTCATTTCTTTTTCCCTTTCACTCATTTGTATTTTGTATTGATTTGACTTACATATTACATATCAAATATAAATGTTCCATGACGCTTACAATCGGTGGATCTGGCGATCTATCTACAATTGTAATCTTGGTCATCATTCTTCTTCCTACATTCTACATTCATTTGATTCCTTTTTAAAAATTTCATGCCCCTGGCCTAACACGTATTATTCAACGTCCAATTCCAATTCCAACTTCCCACTTGAAAACCTTAAACCTTAAACCGTCTTAAAACAGTCACATATGTAAAATATACTTGAGAATTGAGACTCGATCATTTATCATTTACCAGTTCCCATTAATTTATTGTGTAATAATCAAGTTCAAAATCCAAAATTCAAATGTGTAGTCAGTTTTTTCACTCTGATTTAACTTTATAGAGATGGAAACTGAAACTGGGAATGATACAGAATACAGAATCATGATACTCATCTCCTTATTTTAGTACATTTGTCCACAAAAATAAAAATAAAAGAAGGTCACACTTTTTCAAATAATACAAAAACACGTTGAAAATGATACATGATAGACTTGCGTGTAATACAAAATACAAGTAAAAGCTGTGTTTTATTTTGTATTTTGAGTTGAGATCAAAATGAGAAAAACAGATCCTTTCGCTGGAATCTGGAATCTTTTCAATCTTTTGCATTCAGAATTGAGTCATGTGTAAAATGACCTAAATGAAATCGAATGCCGAATCGAATCAACTCGAATCTTGAATTGAATGGAATTGAATATTGGATCTACTCTGACAAAAAATAAGAGAAGGAGAAAGTAATGAAAAAATAAATGATAGATAACAAAAGACGAGGATTTAATATAGAAAGAGCAACTCTATCCAATCCTCAAAATATGATACTAACATTTTGCCAGTTTTTAGCATCTCCTTTCTTTTTGTTTTATGTTTTATGCAGTGTTTCATTTTGTACATCTTTTTTTGTGATTCTGATTTTGATGTTGATCGTTGATGCGACTTTTCTACTGTCTACACTCTTTACTCTATGGCTGACTGTCCCCTGTCTCTAGTCTCTACACATGATCTAAAAAATATATTACACCTGAATTGAATCATGAAATTTGTAGACCAACTCAAAAAACTCAACTGACTCAGACTCAAGAACAAAATAAGAAGAAGAAGAAAAAAAAGAAGAAGAGCAAGCCCTGAGCAAAAAAAGAGAGCAATAAGCCAGTCAGTCTACAAGAAACATATTACATAGTACATGTAGTTTTTTTGTGCCAAACCATGTAGAGATAAAAAGAATGGACCCTCCTCACAAAACATATCATCATCATGATCGTTTTCCTCCTCGTCGTCGTCGCTGTGTTCTGTGTGCTGTGTGATCATGATATCATGTAGCATATTGAAAAGAATATTGAATTGAATTGAATTGAATAGAACGGGATGAGAGTAAGAGAGACGAGAGATGGGATGAAATGAGCAGACTTGAAATGAAATGAGATGAGAGGGAAAAAGATGAAGTTTTGCATATTTTCTGCATCAACGAACTTGTGTATTTTCTATATTCTATATTGTATATTGCGTACACTCTGAACTCTGAAAACTATACATAAAAAATACATGACTCCATCACGATGATTTTATTTCATTTTTAATGAAACAGAATTCAGAATTGAGAATGATGTATCGTAGGTCCGTGTTTCATTCCTGTTTTCCCTTTTCCCCAGTCCAAAGCGTAGACAGAGTGTCCACAGAATTTGTGTGTGTGTGTGTATGCGTTTACTTGGCATTTTAGCTTGTACTTTGTACATTGTACGTATAAATCTACATCTAGAATCTAGGATCTAGTCAACACAATTTATATATGCCTCATGGCTACACATTATACATTATACATAATATTTGTACACACAAAAGCTATGAATATGAATAATATGAACAACAACACGAATGAGTGTTGAGCATTCTCTATTCTGCATGAAATACGAAATGGCGAATGGTACTAGACAACCGACAACAAACTAGATACCAGATCTCAGATGAAGAAAAAAAAGAAGAATATATAGATACACACACAACACACACGTACAACATTCCTTATAAGAACAACTAATATTTTTTAGGGAAAAACGGACGAGATGAGAATTTGGTTGGTTTCTTCAGCACATGTGAAATGAAATGGCAAAAGGGTAGAGACGATAGAATTCAGGTATCAGAATTCAGGTACAAAACACATAAGAAATATTTAGCTTATAATAACTTGAGTATAAAGTATAAAAGTACCTATAAAATATGAATATGAACATGAGTATGAATGAAACAAAACATATATGTTTAAAATGCATGCACCTGTATTCAAACTATAAAGGAAAAAATGAGCTCAAAAATGCCTCAAGTGCCTTTGGTGTTTTGCAAACATGGACATTTTTGAACGTTTTTGTTAAGAGTTTATAGAGTTTGAAATTTGAGCAAGAAACTGTTTAGCATTTTCAACCCATTTCAATTCCATGTTCGACATTCGATCCATTCTAATCCTTCATCCTTCCAGTACCCAGTGTTGAACAAAATAATATACATGTAATATATAATATATCATGTATTTTACTATAATTTATAATGTTGATTAATATTAATGGCATTCTTTTTAATTCTGACTGAAAATGAAGATATTTGCAAAAATGTTAGTCGTTAGTTTTTTGAATGGGGATATAAATATTATTCGATAAGTATCAACACTCAACAATCAAAGGGTCATAAATAAAACTCATAATGTATCGTATATGCGTAAATATTACATAATATATTCGAGTAATATTATTTATTACGAAACGCTTGACTTTTGACTCTTGACATTCATTTTGCTCTTATATACTTTGTATAGAATTTGAACGTTTGGATACAAAATATAGTCGTCTGGTAGAATGTGCAGAATTAAGTATTGTTTATTTAGCATTATTTAACAACGTGATAATTCTAATACCAAACAAAACAAAAAAAGGCATTAAAAGATGAAAAATATTGTAAAGTTTTACAAACATTTTCACTCGACTTTAGACATTTCGGCATTTGACTGTGCATAAAATCAAAGTAAAAGACCACAGTAAAACGGAAAAAAGGCAAACGACAAAACTCAGCTGTCTTCACTCTTCAAATTCAAAGTTTCAAAGTTCAAGTTCAAGTTGAAAATGTAAAGTTTTGCGTATGAATCTTTCCAGATTAAAAGTTTGAAATTATGCGTAATCAAATGATTAAAAGTGGTAATTGTGGTGCGTAATCGTAATCGTAATCATAATGATGATGTTAACAATGAAAATGATGAGCCGTGTCTGGTCAATTAGGTAGTATAAAAGTCTTTTTACACTGTAATAAATGATAATATTATACACTACATGCTACATGTACACAGGACAATCAGCTCATCATCAACCATCACAATCATCATTTTCCTCTTGTTCAAATTGCCATTTAGCTCATTTATGAATCCTCAAAACTCAAAATTTAATATTTAAAATGTCTATTATCTCTTGAACACTGTGAACTGTGAGCTGTGAGCTGTGAACACGACTCTAAATTTTCGTATAAAATACAAAAGCACATACTATACGCATACACACAAACAGAAACATTTCTCGTCTTTCATCTTGTGCGAAAAAGAGTGTGGATTGTGGATTCATAAATGGATTTAAATTGAAGAAAAAAAAAGAAAGATTGCAGACATTTCAATGGTGAAAATTGGGAATTACGAATTACATTCAAGATGATAATAATAATAATTATAATTATGATCATGGAACTATCAACTATGCATAAGCATTAAATTAACTATATGAACTAGGAATCAGCCATCAATGAGTTTCTAGTTTCTAGTGATGTCAGTGTTTTGTGTTTTGTGAGTGAACTTTGAATGATAATATTGATGATGATGATGCTGATGGTGGCAGTGAAATGAAATGAAGTGATGGCAAGTCATTTGTGTTTTTTAAATTGACTCTCTCTTTCATTATACACTATACACAAAATACATGTAGATAGATATGATTAGTTAGGTGGCTAGTTATTATGTATAATGCATATCCAGTATATATGAAGAGAGAATGAAGATTTTGCTTGTGATGTGATTTGTGATTCAAAATTATGCATGTAATAATATGTAATAGTTGACTGTAGATTAGTAAAAATATAAGCACATATCATAATACAATAATGTATAATATTATCTCCAATGGAGATTTTAAAATCTTGGTCTATCCTATAATAATAGTTGTATAGTATATGTATTTTATCCCTCTACTTACCCGTGTGCAAACGTAGATGTGCCTTGAGATGTGAGGATTTAGTATAGACCTTTGTACACCCTGAAAAACAAAACAAAACATTATATTATATAATAGATAGAATAAATGTTTATAACTTGAGTCTAGAGTTTAGAGTCTAGAGTTGGAATTTGGAATCTTCATTTTCATTTGGTTGGTGGATGATTATAGGTATTAATTCGATCGAGTCAGAGCATGGCCACAGGCTAGAGTCTCGTCAAGCAAGTTTATTAACTCTGTCACTCATATCTTGCTCAAATTAACATTTCCCCAGTGTGCTGTGTGCAACATAAGCATTAACATTAACATGATCTCTCCTCTCCTCATCTCTCTGTTCTACAGTCTACAGTCTACACTATTCTCCATTTCTTCTTTCATCCACCTATCTATCTATATAAGTTTATTCTGAATCCTCAATGCTCAATGCTCAAATTTGAGACTTGATCCGTACATCACTAAAATATTGAATGTTTGTGTTTGTCTGCACACAAACGTACGACGTATTTTGTATTTTGAATGGAATGGAATGATGAAAGAGATGAAACATTGAGCATTGAGACTTGAGACAGACACCAACCAGACCAAAGACCAAGGAAAACCCATTTAAAACTATAATATATTATTACACCATTATCTGGTATCTAATAGGAATTGCACCCAGTATCAGGTACCGTGTACCGTGTAATGTTTGACTGCTTGTAGTTTGTAGTTTGTAATTTCATGCCATAGTTCGCCCCCGTACGAAACAAGATACAAGAAACAAGATACAAAATACAGTCAACTGAGACTAATTGAGTTTTCCATAAAACTTATTACCCTTTCCCATTTTCCATTATCATCAACATTTCACCATTCAAAAACTCCCCTTCTCATCATCTATTTTCCCATTCTCAAATTTGCAATCTTTTTCCTCTTTTCCTTAAAAAACTCAACCTGTGTCATCAGTTGTCAACTTGTCAATTGTCAATACTTTCTCAACTTTTTTCAAGGGAAAAGAAATACAACATGCATGCTTATATGTTATGTGTATCAAATAATAGTAATTTAATTTACACTAATTTATGTTAAAGTGACAAAAGCACAATGTAGGAAAACAAGTATTTAATTCATTTCACAAAAATTCAAAATCAAAAACAAGTACAAAATTCAGAACGCAAGGGAAATGAAAAAGGTCAATCTTTGTACTAAAAGGTATTTTTGGATGAAATAAATGTCGGACCATTGACCATTGACCATGCTCGTGTTACATAATATTGAGAAAATTATGATGATAATAATAATAATAGTTGAAAATAACAATAACCAAAAAAGAAGAGTATAACAATTAATAATAATAATGATAAAAATTATAATAACATTAATAAAAAGAATAATAATATAAATAATAATAAATAATAAATAATAGAATTACCAGGATAGTCACAATGATGAATCCTCCTTTTCTCAAGTTCTGGATTATTCCTCCGATTGTATTTGGGAGTGGGGGTAACGATGAGATTAGGATTAATACCGCAAGTGGAATCACTAGAATTGTGGTCTTGAGTGGCACTCACTGAACTAGCACTACTATTACTACTATTATTATTACTATTATTACTACTACTGGTATTATTCACATTGGAATTGTTGGTACTTTTACTATTTGTATTTGTATTAGAGATGCTTCCAGAGCTTTGATTTGATTGATTCGGATGTTGAAGGTCACTATGACTACTGCGTGGATTTTGGTTGGATGAGGTGATGGAACTGGAACTGGAGGCTTGAAGATTGACAATCCGGCTCAAACTCGGTGTTTTACTAAAGTAGGGTGGAGGGGGTGTTCGACGAACCAGTGAATCCGTACCTGGAGATCCTAAAATGACTTTAGACCAGTTCCATTGACTTTTTTCTATTCTACATTCTACATTTTATGTATTAAGTATTAAATAAAAAGGAATTAAAAATGATAAAGTATTTAAAAGTATAAAATATGTACCTGGATCAGAGCTGGGCGGTGTAGGTGGAATGTACATTCGAGGAGAGGCTGAGTAAGACATCTTAAGATTGGAATAGCGATACTGATGAATCGAAGTATTGATTTGATGTGCTTGAACCTGTTGACTTGAACAGCCACTGTTTGCATTCGCATTTGTATTCGTATTCGTATTCGTATTTGTGTTTGTATTAGGATTACCACTTATAGCAGAACTAGCATTGACATTGATATTGACATGGTCCAGGAGGAGATTTGGGGGAGGGGTAGAGTGACCATGACCATGGCCATGACCATAGTGCATATTTTGTATTAGGAAATGTTGTTGATGCTGCTGCTGTTGAATATTATGAGTATGAGAATGAGTATGATTATGATTATGATGTGACTGGAATTGTTGTTGATGTTGGGAATGAGAGTGGTTGGTTTGAGAGGCAGGTTGGATTTCATCCAGGAGGGAGGCATTAGCTCCAGGGAGAGATGTGAAATCACCAAAGACGTCCGACGGATGTGGGTTTGGTTCCATTTTGACAATGTCTTCCCACGGGGGGAGGGACTGGAGGGAGACGGGGGAGGGGCGGAGGAAGACATCGTCATAAATGGAATTTGGACTCGGCATGGCGGATGGATTCCCAACAACTAGGGAATTGTACATGTGGTGCTGGGTTTGGTTTTGGTTTTGGTTTGGATTTAAACTTTGGCCTGGACCTTGACCTGGGGGGTGTTGATTCGGATTCGGGTGTTGAGAGTGGGCGTGGGAATGGGAGTGAGGATGGTGTTGGTGATGATGATGATGTAGAACCATTCTATGGTCGAGTGGAGAGTGAATATCAGGACTCATCAGGCTTCCGGATCCGCCGATGCCCAATTCACGCTTTATTCGATGCTTATTCAGGTAAATGTCCAACTCGTGCTTGTCCTGTACAATGTAAAAAATAAGTAAAATTCAATGGATTAGTTTCAAATTTACTTTTATCTTTTATTTTAACTACATTTTTTTTCATTATTTCATTATTTAATATTTGTCTTTGATATTTTGCATCCTTTATTCTTTATTTATCCTTCATTTTCATTCTTCTTTCTTTTTATTTAAATCAAACAAAAAAGAGAAAAGAGACCTAGAGGATGGATTTAATGACTATCTAATTTTTCCTTATAGAGAAAATCAAAAAAATCAAAAGGTTGAAAAGAAAAGAAAAATTGCTCAGATTTTAATGATGGGAGAATGACAAAGAGAGGAACAATGAGCGGCATTTTTGGCATTTGCCGTTCGTATATAGTTTGTACATTGTACATTGTACATATTACATATTGTGCATACTTTTTAGAGTGAGTTGAGCATTGAGCATTTAGCATTTGAAACGTCAAGTCAATCAAATTTTAGTAGCAAATGTTTCCAAATACGGAACTTGAATGAGTGAATGAGCAACGAGTTGGTTCATTCATTCTGCCTCCCTTTTGCCTTTTTCTTTCTCCGTTCTCCGTTCTTGATTCTCGATTCTGTTTGGAGCTTTGAGTTTGGACATAAATGTCCATGCATATGCTCACTCAGACATTATTATGGATTATCGAGAATGGAGAATCAAGTGCCGCAATCTCACACACAATACACAATACTTTATACTTTATGCACAATATGTAACTAACAACTCACAACAATGAGCAATAAGTAATAATAACAATGTCTATGATATGATATCATCCAGTCATCAGTCAGCAGTCTGTTTGCAAGTTTGATACTCATTTCTCCACAATCCACAATCCACTTTTTTGACTCTTGACTTTACACTTTATGTGGGTTTCATTCATGTTTCTTATTTCTTATTTCATACTTTGCTCCTTAGTTTACTTATAAGTGCATGAGCTTTGCCATTTCCCATTTCCCATTTACCATTTATATCGTATCATAATTCGTATAATATTCACGAAAAAGTCAAAGGTAAAACCTTCTCATTATCTGCCTGTTTTTACACCATATTTTTTGTGCCAACACTTTTTCCTTTTTTTCCACAAACCAAACCAAACCACAAATCTCAACTTGTTGTTTCGTTGTTCCTTCTTCATATAATATGATATAAAGAGTGTGTAGTGGTTGCGGTTAATAATATATTATGTAATATGTAGGTATCTTGTATTTTGTGTGTACTCTCGACATTCAACATGACGATTGACGATTATGATGATTAGTGAAAATTATATCCTTGTTCATTGTTCACTCCGTCTTTGCATCTTCTCATCTTTCATATTTATTTTCATATTCCTTACTTGAGTCCGCCTAAACATTTAACACGAGATACCAAACACCAAAATAGTAAATTCTAAATGCTAAATTCAGCATATAATACATTCTGCACTCTTACACTCAAGACTCAAGTAAATAATCATGTTTGCATTTTAAATTTCAAATTGATGTGAAACTCGAGAACACAATTATTCTCATACGTTTAACTTATCCAAATGATTAAAGACGAATGAGACGTGATTTACAAGACATAAGACATGCTTTTATATTTTATACTCATTTTAAAAAATGATGTGTTTTTTCGCAGAAAAAATTTAAGACTTTACAATTTTCAAATTACAAGTATAATAAAAATTGAATTTTCTAGGGAAATTTTATGTGTTTTTTCCAAGAAAAATGAAACATTTAATATTTTTATGATTGCTCGTTTATTTTATTGTCAAAATGTTTTCAAAAATTTTAAGAGTTTGGAGTTATGAGTTATGAATTTCCTTGTTTACTTTTTGGCTGTGACTTTTGTCTTGAGTCTTGTGATTTGTGACATGATGTTTGATGTGGCTTGGAGTTTATCTGTGCGTCTCAAGTCTCAAGTCTTGAGCAGTGAAGAAATCAGATAGAATCTTGTTCAGTTAAATTCAATTGAATTCAATCTCAGGACATTCATAGCTCATAACAAACAATAAATGGAGGGAAAAGAGTACAAAGTACTAGAGAAATGTTTTCAAAATTTTTAAAGAATTTATTTATTCCACATACATAAAAAAATGAGAGAGAGAGAAAAAACTTGTAAAAACGTTTTTACTTTTTTACTGTGAGACTCTAGACTCGAGAATTGAGATGTGTTATGCATCAAACATAAAAAAGAAGGAAATATTATGACTTGTACCGTAATAATAATAATAATATAACAACAAGAATCTTTTCTTTATTATTTGAATATGAAGGATGGACCGGCTTCCACTTTCTTCTTCTTCCAGACATTAAGCACCAACATCAATATCAATATCATATGTTCTATAGTATCAAGATTCAAGATTCAAAATTCAAGAGTTCCTATAGAGTACAGTATTTTCTGTACATGGATGAACAAGAAAAAGAAAAGGTAGAACAAGATTGAAAATAAGAGAAGCTGGAAGAGGAAGAAGCGAGTACAAGAGGGAAATAATTTTACAAGCTTATTACACAGAACGGCATTTATGACTCTTTCCACCTCTTCATCTTGTATCTTGTATCTTGTTCCTTGTTGATGCTGATGCTGGTGCATCCATTCGCTGACTCCATACACTATACTCTATACTTTATACTTTATACTAGAAACTGTAGAGACTGGAGGTTCTTTAAAGTCACATGTATACATCCATTCACCATAAATGTTTATTGTTCATGTAAATATTCCCAAGTATCTCGTTCCTTCTTCCGCTCTCTCTCCTTCTCTCTTTCTGGTTTACTCTGTTTGTCCATGTTTTACCCATGATATGGATCTATGCAAATGAGGTACAGGCTCCATTACCCCATTTTACCCTTATCTCATCATACACAACAACCAAATGACAATCACTACAAATGCAACAACAACAACAAGTACAACAACCAACAACAAACCTGCATATTGTACGTTGTACGTTGTACACTGTACTAGTAAATGTACATTGTCACAAGAAGTTTTCCATCGCATCCGAACACAGAACACGGAACACGGAATGAGGATGACAATGATTATGTAAAAAGATAGTGAAGCCACCGTCACCTCATTTTCTCTCTTCTTCTTCTTCTTCCACTTTAAAATATCGTATGTACAAAAGAGATTCAACTTTATATTTGCACAGACTACAAAATACTCTGTATTCTGTACACTGCACATTGATGCATTTTCTCTCTCACTTTATTCTGGAGGCTGGAAACTGGAAATTTGAAACTCACTCGTAAATATTTTGCGTGGAGCGTGGAGATCGGAGCATTGGAGCGTGAATAGCAGAGGACAATGGAATCAGAGTGAGTGCAAAAGAGAGACACTAGACACAAGACACAAGACACAAGACACAAGACGTGCATGAGCATAAATAAGTTGGTCATTACATTGAATTACATCACATCACAGGGAAAAGATGCGGCTTGGCTTGTGACTTGACTTTATTTATGCATAAAAGTCTCCATTATGCTCCATGCATTGCTTATATGGAGTATGGTATATGGAGTATGGACTGTAGACTCTACTGTTGTGGTAATGACATTAAAAAGAAGACGAAGGAAAAGATATTACCATTCCCATTTTCCATTCCCATTGCCACGGTCATTGAAAAGGCGGCAAAGGAGCACGTCTGATTAATTAGTCGTAAAACTGACCAGTAAAACTCCATTAACAAGATAAAGAGCTCACCAGTTGCACTCACCAAAATGGAAATTTGCATCATGGGAAATGAGAAAGAAATGAGACAGAAAAAGTATAAGTGGCGGATCTGGAGTAAACTTATTTGCTGAGAAATTCAACGTAGAAGTTTCCCGCCCTATATATCTTTACACATAAATTCAAATTTAATTAATTTTTTTTAAATACTTCCAATT
>JABASP010000853.1:0-39078 GCA_019776565.1 Sminthurinus signatus | reverse complement strand
TCAAAGTGAGACACATGAAAACCCACAAAAAGTTATAATTTTTTAAAAATATAATCAAAATTTTATAATACTTTTAGTGCCTAATTTAATGTTGTGTGAATTTACTCTTTTTTTTAAGCACTGGATCACTTTCAACGAGCCTTTGGTATTTACACAAATTCAGCATAAAAATCATAAAACAATCATAAATCATTATATAAAATTTAATTGCATGTTCAATTCCAATTTTCCCAGGTTTTCTGTTGGTTTGATTGGTCTTACGAAGAATTTGACAGAGTAAGAAATTTTTATTTTCTTGGAATTAAGTGGAAATTTATTAAAGTATTTTTTACAGATAATTTATCTTTCGTTTTTCTTGAATTTTCAGGCAACAAGTAATTACGAATGTCATCACACAGTAGTAAAAGCTCATGGTTTGAGCTACCGCATCTACGAGTCGGAATTTCGGGCCAGTCAAAAAGGTCAAGTCGGCATCACGCTGAACAGTGACTGGGCAGAACCAAGCGATAGAAATAATGCCAGTGATGTTGCCGCATCTCATCGTCTGATGCAATTCAGAGTACGAGAAATCCTTGTTTTATTCTTCATTTTAAGTTTTGATTGTAGTACTCTTGTTGAAAATTGAAACAACGCTTTTCTGCATTCTTTTTAAATAGTACGGAATGCTTGCTCATCCAATTTACACGGGAGAATATGCTCCGGTTGTTCGGGAGTATATTGACCGAAAGAGCCAAGAAGAGGGATTGACCCAATCTCGCCTTCCCTCTTTTGATGCCAAATGGACTGAAATTATTAAAGGTCAGATTTCATATGAAAGATTAATCCCTTGACCTTTGACATTTAACCTTTGAAAAATGTTAAAAAGTAGTAGTAGTTTTTTCATCCCATTATTTTGAAAAAATACAGGTAGTACTGATTTCTTTGGCTTGAATCACTACACTTCATCATACGTCACAAATGGTCAAAAAGGGCCACCTGGTGTTGACGGAGATCACGAAGTTTATGAATACAAAGATCCTGAATGGCCACAAGCTGCTGCAACTTGGCTTTACGAGGTAAATTTAAATTGTATGCTTCTATTAAAATCTTAAATAAAATGCTATAGAAATCTTTGTTTTTGAGTGTTTTAATTTTTTTTAAATAAAAAAGGTACCTTGGGGATTAAGGCGACTTTTGAAGTGGATGGGAATGGAATATGGAAACATGCCAATTTATGTAACTGAAAATGGTTGGTCTGACTTTGACAAATCCGGGCCAAGTGACCCCGACAGAGTGCGCTACTATCGAGGATACATCAATGAGATGCTCAAAGCTGTCAAAGTAGAATACTTTGAATTTTTAACACAAAATAACTTGGAGTACAAACCAAGGTTGTCTGATTATTTTAGTGTTTTAATTTTATCCTTGCTTAATTTTTGACAATAGATAGATGGCGTCAATGTGAAAGGATACGCAGCCTGGTCACTCATTGACAATGTAAAATTATACTGATAAAAAAAAGGCATCATGAAACAGATTTTAACTCGAGCTTTTTCAATTTTTAATATCTTGTGTTTTTGAATATTTTTTTTTACAGTTTGAATGGAATTCGGGATACACGTAAAAACTCAAAAGAATTTCTTTTTAAATTGAATAATTGTTTCATAAAATGATGGATTAAAAATCATATAAATGGAATTTTAAAATGATGTTATTTTTTTTACTTTTGTTTTTATGACAGAGTTCGTTTCGGAGTGAATTACATCAATTTCACGGATCCAAATTTGACCCGAGTGTCAAAAGACTCTGCTCGATTCCTCGGCCAAGTCTTCCGAAACAATGGATTTCCTCCAGGAAGCAATTATTAAAAAGATGCAAAATCCAAAATGTGCATAAAAATTGAAAAGAATTAAAATTTGAATAAACTTTCTCAACACATTTTAAAAAGAAACAGAAAGAAAGAAATAGGAAGAACTTTTCTAAGCATACACATTTTTCATCAAGAAATATATTTTTAAAAAATTAAAAAGATTACAGAAAACCATTTGCATTTTAATTTTCAATACTTTCAAATAAGCAGATTTCCTTTGTAGCTTAAGCCACCGGAAATAGCTTTGGCGCCAATATTGGTAACTTCAAAAAGAGCACCAGGATCCGACTGCGCAGCAAGTTGTTCTGGAGTAATGCCAAAAGTTCCAGAGGTGACGTAGAGCGTGTCAAGATGAGGCCCGCCAAAGGCAACAGATGTCGTTGCGGTGGCTCTCCCTTCAAAACTAATCTCATCGATCAGTTTACCCGTTGTTGAATCAATGTGAAAAACCTACAGAAAAAAAACCGTGTGATTAAAAAAAACAAGAGTTTTCATATTCGATTTCGATTTGTTTTTCAGTATTCATTATTATTATTTTGCTTACTCTTCCAGCGCCAAAACTGGCCACCCACAAATTATTCGAGGCATCAATTGCCATGCCATCCGGAAGTCCTGCCAGTCCATCTTTTTGAAAATGAGTGAGGATTTGGCGATTACTCAAACTTCCCGAGCTCTCATCGAAATCAAAGGCACTGACTGTATAAGGAAGAGTATCCACGTAGAAAAATTTCCTATTGTCACTGGACCAGGCGAGGCCATTTGCAATAGTTATTTTGTCCAGGTGACTCGTTATTTGACCATCCAGGCCCAAGCGGTACAAACTTCCCTTTTCCATCTCAAAATTGCCCAGGGTTCCACTCCCCAAAGTTCCTAAATAATTTATAATAAATAATTAATGCCTCATCTTTCATGAAATTTTTTACTGTTTTCACTATCTTTTTTACATTGTTTGTCTTACCGATCCAAAGTCGTCCTTGTGAATCACACTTTCCATCATTGAATTTATTTCCTGGAGAATGATCATCCACTGTTGCGATCTCATTCAAAGATGAAAATGATCCCTCTTTGGATTTTCCATCCCAGTTTAATTTCAAAAGCTTCCGACCCGCACTCACAATGTATTCGTGCGGTTTATTTTCAATGGGAATTATAATGCTGCTGGAGTCATCTTCTAAAAATTCAATTCAATTCATATGTATTTTTTATTTTACTTTTACTCTCCCTTTTTTTTATTGTTTACCCATTGCCAATTTTGAATCTTGTCCAGTTGTTGGTTCATATCGATGAAAAGCTTTTCCCATCAAATCCACATACAAAAGCTCCTGACGCTCTTCACTCTACAACATTAAAGTAGTTTATTTAAAAAATTGGTACACTTCAAATTACGAGGAAATTTTCCAAATTTCAAGCTTTGAAATTTTGGGACTAGAATCTAAAAAATCTAAAAATGATGAGCTATCAATTATAAAAACCAAACTAAAAATTTACCCAATGTGGTCCTTCGCCCAGCACCAAATCTCGAACAACCGCTTTGATATTTGCACGAGCCATCGTAAAATTTAAAATTTATAGTAAAAATACAAATAGAAATACAAAAAAGGGGTTTCTAGTCAGACGGAAATATTTGAAATGAAAATCAATGTGCAAAAATTTGGAAATCTCTCTCAAGTTTAAAGTTGCAACTCGTGACTCCGTGAACAGAATGTGAATGCGACTGAGAGATGAAAATGGCATGAAACATGAAATGCGAAATACAAAATGAAGAGGATTGAATACTCAATTAGTTAAAAATGAGATAAAGTGTAAATGCGATGTACACTTGTCATTTGTCATGTATTTTGTTGAATACTCCATGTGCTCAATGTCCATACTGTACACGGTACTACAAATTACAAATACGCATAGGTGTAAAAGTAAAAAGTAAAAACTCAGCCTTGAGAAGGGGAAAAAATAGATAGTAATGGCAAACAAATGAATCTGACTAGTGCACAAACAATAAAACCATGGGCTTTTTTTTATTCACTCGCCATTGACATTGTCGTTGTCTATTTCGCCGGTGAACTTTTCAAAACGGACAAAGCTAATGTTAAAGACATAGGCTTTGTCCGTTTTGAAAAGTTCACCGGCGATTTACTATTTACAGTCAAACGTCCAAGTAAAATGGACAATCCAGACTCCAGTCACTAGAAAAATACTTAGGAATGGAACATCTCCAGACTCCAGACTCCAGACCAAACCCCAAAGGAAATGTCTGTAGTCAACACTCAACATTCAACAAAGTAGCGGATTTATTTCTGTTCCCTGTGTTTCTGTTGGAGCTGGAACAAACCTAACAAAAATTGACCATTTCAATGAATTTCATTGCTTACAACTTTTTAATGACTACGGATGACTCCATGGCTATAGAACGTGTAAAATATGGAACCATGGAAACAGGGAATGTGACTTCTCTTGTACTTTTGTTTCGTCTGACCCGAGTCCTACAAACTCATGAATTTCAATTTTTTTCATCCCGTTTTTACATTTTCCCTTTAATAAAAAACTTTTTTTAGAGGTTAAAATTTCAGCTTGTTTTTGTTTTTAGTTTGTTTTTTACTTTCATTACGCTTTACCCAAAGAGGAAGAGGAGGCACATTACATCATTTGGATTTTTTCCATGTGCATAAAAATACCATAAAAACCTATTTTTTTGGTGATTTGTCTTCTTTTTTAATACTTTTCCAACTGTATAAAATGAACTGGTAAAGGATGAACGTTGAAAGGTAAATGCTGATGAAGGTGAAAAATGAAAATGGAAAATGAAAAGTTGTGAAATAGAAATGGAGTAAAAGAGCGGAATCAACAGTAAATAAATGAATGGATAGTATTTACACCGAGCTCAGCATTTTCATAGTTCAGGCTCCATTCAATGTTTTTTTCTATATCAAAATGAATATGAACATAAATATGAATATGAAACTTACACTTTACTTTTTATACATTGGAGATGTGCGTTTATATATTGTGTGTATCTAAATAATAAATAATGTATGCATTGTTGTATTAAAACAGTATTGAAATGATACAAGCACACAACTTTTAATATCACATCATGTTTTATAGCAGTATTAGTATTTAGTATGGCTTATATTCCCGTGTCTATATTCTATATGTACACTCACACTTAATCCAAGGCCGCCGAGTTCTTGTACACTGTACATGGTTTTATTTTATGTATGTACAGAATGTAGTTACTTTTTTATACTCTCAACACTGTAAAATTCTGGTATGTATGCAAACTACAAACTACAAACTACAGAACAGAGAGTATAGAGTATAGAGTATAGAGATAAAAACAAAGTTCAAAGGGGGTTCAACTCTTTTATCATGTCTCGTACATACAAAATACAAAATACACCACAACTTTTTCATATACTTGCCATATAAAACATCAACTATAAAACATGTACAGCGAACAGTGTGTAAAGTGTACAGTGTAAAATGAGCGGAGGATGCAGATCTTGTGTTTGGTGTTTGTGTTAAAGTCAGCAACAGCAAGAGCCAACGCAACATGATCATCATCCTTATGTGTTTGTTGTAGCTTGAACGCTCCATCCATGACTTTGACTCTGGAACCAAAGTCGTCACAACCAAAACCAGCTCCACGTTCTTCTCTCCTCTCTGTTTTCTGTACAGCTGTCAGCGATCCACAGTTTACAGTCTTTACTTTGCTCTTGTCATTGTCATTGTCTTTTCCTGTAAAGTTTTTCAATTGTAAGTCAAAATTTCTGTTTATTTTCTTAACTCTTTTATGAATAAATTATACTCTTTTAAATAATAATAATAATATTTGTTAATTCTGCTTTAATTTTTTAAGGTTGATCAAAGGAAGTTGAAAACAGATTGAAAAGATGGGTTTCATCAAGCCTGCCTTTTTCCTCCTGTCAACACATGCAGTTTTTCTTGGGTTGTTCTACGGAGCCAATACCGCTTTCCCTCTCATCCCACCACAGGTAAAACCTGGAAATATTATTATGGATTTTTTAAGGCAGGGAAATATTTAATTTATTCATTTGTGTGAAATTGAAAAGAGAAAAGATGATGTTTTGATTATTGATGCTTGAGCATTTAATTCGTGTTGCATATAATTTGTAAATGTGCTGGGAATTTTGAATCCTAATTTTATTTTTACTTTTAATAAGAATTTTATTGTGACTTTTGACCATAAAAAACAGCTCAAAGTTCCCGGGACAATCGGTCTTATTTTAGCCATCAACCTCGTGGCCCTCCTCTACTCTTCCCTGTTTAAACCCAAACATGTGACAACTTCCACATATTTAAGTGAGCACATTTCAATATTTAAAAGCGTGGTAGTGAAAATGTCAACATAAGAATGTCCTTTAAAAATGTTGTCAGACATATAGATTTAGAACTGACATTGTTGTTAATTTTTTATTTTTGAAAACAGCCGCGGTGACATTCTATTTCATGACCTGTTTTGACCTGGCAAATGTTGTGGATTACCAAATGAAACCAAACAACATTCTACTCACTAATTATTTGAACAGTGGAGATCCGATGATTTTAAACGTGTGGGTGGACTTGATAACCTATTTGGATTTGGCTCTTCCGCATCTCCTTCACCTCGTCATCTTTTACCGCATGTTCAACGGGTAATTGTCAACGAATGAATACTTAAAAACTAGAAACTAATTTAGTATAATTTGCCTTGAAAGGAAAAGTACTGGAAGCGAAGCTGACTACAAAAGCATTGAAATGTGTCTGTCTGTTCAGCGTCACGCAACTACAGCCTTACAGTAGATGGCGCCAATAATTAGCTTAATATTTGACCGTTAGATGGCTACTTGCACGTGAAGCGCACTTAAACTGTCTCCAGGCAGACGGACACGAGAGCTATACTTTTAGTAGGCAGCTTTGCTTCCTTGTACAATAAAATTTGAATTGAAGAAAGAATGAAGGATGTGAACTTGTCATTTCAAATGAATGAATGAATTTGTATCTATTTGTATGGCTTTCTCTAGGTTGTCATGGAGATCCCTTGAGCTTTTTAACGTGGGTGCTTGGATTTCCATGTGTCCACCTCTTTTACTCCCATTCATTGCATCAGAAGCTACTCGACTTCAACTTCAACAAAAGCAGAACGTCTCTCATGGTTTTTTCTTGTTCATTCCTGTGGTGCTCTACGCTCTCAAAAAGTAAGAATCATAATAATAATAATAAATGCCACATAGTTTTCTTCATAGTATTTTGTAAATTGATTGCTATTAAATACTTCAAAAATCAATATTAATCCACTATTATGATCTTGTTTTTTTTCTAAAGGACACTTGACCTTGCCCGTGCAAATAACTTGGGAAAGGAGGAAAATACAAAATCCGGAAAGGGAAAACAACAACATCAAAATCAACTACCAAAAGCAACTGGATTTTTCTCGGGCTTTCTCTTTAAACTCACCAGTTTTCTCCTCACTTTGGCCACAATTGCTCTCATCACTTATCAAATTGGGGTGAGATGAAATTCTGCTTTGGTTTTTTAATATCATTTTCATACATTTTCTCACTGTATAATTTTTTGTATTTTGGTTAATAAATGAAAAATTGTAGGTGAAGCACAATACTGAACTGAGTCCATTTACCGGTCACAATTTGACGGCTGACTACCTCAAAAAGACGAATCCATTCCTCTTCTTTGAACCTGTGAAGGGTCTTCTGCCTTTTGGCCTGGTTCACTTGTATACTTATGCTGTTGTTCTCCTTCCAACTTTATTAATCAACCTCATCTTCATCTTCAGACGGACTGGACCACTCCCGAGCTTTTTGTGGGACATTAACATTTTCTCCGCTGGAATCGTCTACATTGTAAGAATAATTACGAAATTTACCTTATTTTTTTTCATTTATTTTGGTAGAGAAAGTGAAATAAATATTATTGGGCATTGTACTTGATTTTATGCATGTAATTTTTAATTATGATTTCAGACACAAGGCTACTTTTTGGTTGGACCTTTGTTCCATGAAACTCCAAAGGCTTATCGAGTGGACCCATCAAACATTGTCTTTTGGGAATTGAACCTCCTTCCACTCATCACCTGTCTTGTTAATGTTCTCGTTCTTACTCCATTTAGAAGGCCTGTTCCCGGATATGGAACTGGAGCCGGAGAATCAAAGAAGAAAAGATAAATGTCAATAATTTTATTGTTATTATTCTTGTTTAATCCTGCCAAACTCAATACTTGAATACTTGTGCCATTTCAGCTTATAACTATTAAACTTGATGATGATGTACAATTTAAAAAAAAATACGAGCAGAAAACAAAGAACAGCTTACTTTTCTTGTTCAACTGTAGTGTATTTTTGTAGGAATAAAAGAGGAAGTGAATGAGAAAAAGTGTCCAGTGTCCAGTGTCAGGTGTGATGGTTGCTATGGCAACTATCTAAGTTCTAAGTACATGTCATTTTTCATTCTTTACCTCAAAACTCAGACTATACACAAAAATAAAATCCAGTGGAGCATTTTCATAATTTAGGCTGGATTTAACTAAAAGTTATTCTTTTTGAATATGAAAAGGTAAATTGTAAATTGTGTAGCCTGAAACAGCGTTGAAAAGAAACTATTCTGTATTGATAATTGATATTGTTAAAAGGAGGATTTGTAATTCTTAAGCATATTTTTACATGCATCATTTCATAGCTTTTGTAGCACTAAAATTTACTTAGAATCTGGATATATTGTGCATTGTGCATGGTCCGAGGTCCGCGGGTTCTTATTCAAAATTGAGAATGAGCTATTTATACATATAAACTTATGTGCATGTTTTAAAGTTTAATATAGCTAAAAGCACTTGTGTATTTTGTATATATATATACGGAATGGGGAGAGAGCGCAAGTTCAGCTCAAGATCGCCCAACACAACAACATTCTCATAGTGTTTTTGACTCTGGAACCAACGTCGTCATAACATAAAACATAAAACAGAACATAGCCAAAAGCCAAAAGTAATTTGAAGTTTGAAGCTCTTGTGTTTTGTGTATTTGGTATTCTGTACAGCTGTCAGCCGTCTATTTATTTACTGTTTACTATTTACTCTCTACATTCTATACTTGTATTTTGTGATAAAAGACACTTACTTGTCAAAGTTGAAATTGTCTTCTTAAACATCTACAATCTACTGTCTACAATTTACTGTGCTTGTGAGTTTTCCCTGTATTTTTGACAATTTTTCTTGCATTTTAATTCTCTAGTGAATTTTCTGTCTTTTTCTAAAATATTATTATTGTGAAATAATTTTCAGGTTAAAAAATTCATTCAAAGGAAGATTGAAAAAGATATGGGTTTTGTCAAACCTGCCGTTTTCCTCGTGACGACGAATGCACTTGTTGCAGTCTTGTGCTATGGAGCTAATACAGCTTTCCCGCTCATTCCACCACAGGTAAAATTAACATTCAACACTCAACAATCAACATAAACAAATATAAGTACTCATTGACAGTTTTTTCTTTTAATTTTCCATGCTACTCTTTTTTATTGGAATGTTTTTTATGAAAGGATGAAAATGAAACATGGGAAATTGAGAGCATGATTTTTAGAATAAAATTGCACCTTATTTTTAAATTGGAAATTCAAAGTATTTTTTATGTAATGAATATTATGGTTTATTTGAATTTCTTTGAATCAACTGAATTGGATCAACCCAACCTTTGAATCTTTGCTCCAATTTTGTAAAAAATAAAAACAGCTAAAAGTTCCAGGGGCAGTTGGTTTAGTTGTGGCAACACACCTCGCCGCCTTTCTCTATTCTGCCCTGTTCATCCCAAAACATGTCAAAAAATCCGTCTATTTCAGTAAGTAAATATATTCAAAGCTCACATTGAAATTAGCCGGTGTTTAGGGCAAAGTAATCAAAATTCTTAAGAGTTGGGGTGACAACTATAGAGGGCGCAAAATTGGGCGTAAAAGAGCTCAAAAATTGTAAAAAGCTATAAAACACCATTTAGTAAACTTGGGCGCATAATTTGCCGCTTCAGTTTTTCTTTTAACGCCAAAATAAAAAAAACCGGCTCTAAAAGTAGCTAAAATCTAAATAATGGCAAACCGTAATGTATTTAATGTTGATTTTTGAAAATAGTGGCGGTTTTACTCTTTTTGGTGACCTGTTTTGACCTAATAAGTGTTGTGGATTTTCAACTGAGACCGAATAACATTTTCCTCAAGCACTACTACAGTTCTGGAGATCTCATGTTTGAAAACCTGTGGACAGAAATCCTTTGTTACCTCTATGCATTCATTCCTCACATCTTCAACTACGTCATCTTCTACAGAATGTTCAATGGGTAAATCTACAATAGAAAAAAATCATTAAAAAATTAAGAGCCATTAAAAGAAAAAACCAATTAAATATACTAAACAATCCTATGTCAATTAAACCACAACATTTTTTAACATTTTTACGTGTTTAGACTTTCATGGAGATCCTTTGAATTATTCAACTTGGGTGCTTTGATCGCCCTGTGCCCACCATTTACTCTCCCATTCTTCACTCCAGGAGCAACCGAGGTTCATGCAAAGAGTACCATGTCCAAGGGTCCCTTCCCCTTCACTTTTGTTCTCCTCTATGCTATCAAACTGTAATTATTATTTATCTCATCCAAAAAACAAAAGACAAAATATTACAAGAAAAGACTTTTAAAAATTGTTGTTTTTGTACTATCAATTTATTTAATTATTTTTTTTCTAAAGGACACTTGACCTTCCCCGTGTAAATAATTTGGGAAAGGAGGAAAACACAAAACCTACAAAGGGAAAGCAACCACATCAAAATCAACAACCAAAAGCAGTAGGATTTTTCTCAACTATTCTCTTCAAACTCACCAGCTTTCTCCTCACTTTGGCAACCATTGCACTCATCATTTATGAAATCGCGGTGAGAATAAATTCTACTTTACTTTTTTACTATTTATAATTTTCATACATTTTCTCACTGTATAGTTTTTTTATTGTCTCTAAAATTGGAAATTGACAGGTAGCACAAAATAAGCAACTGAGTCCACTGACCGGTCACAACCTCAGCGCTGACTATCTCAAAAAGACGAATCCATTCCTCTTCTTTCAACCTGTGAAGGGTCTTCTGCCTTTTGGCCTGGTTCATTTGTGGACTTATGCTGTTGTTCTCCTTCCAACTCTACTCATTAACATCATCTTCATTTTCCGTAAAACTGGACCACTCCCAAGCTTTTTGTGGGACATTAACATTTTCACCGCCGGACTAGTTTATTTTGTAAGAACTAAGAAATTCACCCTGTTTTTTTTTTCATTTATTTTGGTAGAGAAAGTGAAATAAATATTATTGGGCATTGTACTTGATTTTATGCATGTAATTTTTAATTGTGATTTTAGATTCAAGGGTACTTTTTGGTCGGACCTTTATTTCCTGCAACTCCAAAGGCTTATCGAGTGGACCCGTCAAATATCCTCTTTTGGGAATTGAATCTCCTTCCACTCATCACCTGTCTTGTTAATGTCCTCGTTCTCATTCCATTTAGAAGGCACGTTCCTGGAGCTGGAACTGGAGCCGGAGAATCAAAGAAGAAAAGATAAATTACAAAGTACAAACAACACAAAGGTGTCAATAATTTTTATTGTTGAATCTCGCATCTTTCCAATATTATTTTCAATTAATTCCCAATCTCAATTCTTGAATTCTTGTACCATTTTGTAGCTTGTAATTTTACTATACAAAAAAAGCAAAAACCACGAGCAGATGAGAGTGTAAATGTGGTGTATGTTTGTGAGAAAAATTGAGGAATAAAAGAAAAACCACATTTTACTTTGTGAAAGACTGAATGATGAGAAAGACAGAAATTATTAACGCATCAACAAACATTGTAGAGAAACTCTTCTGAGAGTAGAAAATGGAGAGAAATTTCATTGAGAGAAAGTGCTGAGTGAAAAGTGAAAGTATGCACAAACAAAAGACAAAAGATGCCTAACTTTGTGAAGAAAGTAAAACTACTGAGAAAAAATGACACGAGTTTCAATCAAGATTATTGTAGTTAATCATCATGATTTAAAGATTTATTCATATTTTTGATGTTTTATATATAGTCTCTTGGCATCGTTTACTCATATTCATAATTCATAGATCATTTTTAATTTTCACCGTCATATATGTTTTCATTTTCCATGCTGAAATCCTCATATTATACCTTATTTACTTATTTTTACTTAAAATAAATAAATATACATAGTCAAGTCGAGAGTCGATCAATAATCATTAATCATTATCATTATAATATTTCATTATTTTATACGTATAATATATATTTAAGTGTATGAGCTATTTCATAATATTTTAGTATAATATTTAGATCATCATATCATCACCAGTACAGTAAAGCCGCAGTATTCATAATTTAACAATAATAATAATAATGATATTTAATGCAACCACTTAATATTATTAATAATTAATTAATCTAGGACCACAATATACCTTTAATACACATTACACATTACAAATACGTATATATTTTTGATTTTCGTCCTGCAGTTGAAGTTGATGAAGCCATTAAAAATTCACAATAAAATATTATGTGTATAAAGTATATAAACAAAAGCTGAATTCTTCCCATGTGTTTACAATATACACAGTTCACAGCACACAATTCCTCTCCTAAATAAATATAATTTAGAATATATCTCACAAAAAGCGTCAAATACCTCTATTTCATAAAAATAATAATGATAATAATAATCACACAATCATAAAATTCATACCATGCATTTCATCAACTAATGACGATTGACGATAAGTTAAATATCTAGGAAACACATGGTATTTACACTATACGAAATACGAATTAGATTACGAATAAAATCTGGTACAAGTACAAATATAATGCAATACAATATTTAAACAGTTTACTATTTACACTAAATAAAATGTACACAATAGTTTTTAATGTACATGTCAGGCTTTAAGATGATGATACATTATATATTATTATTATAATTTCTCTGGATTTTTATCATTAATCATTATACCAATTATAGCATCATTTTCCTTATAAATACCTGAACACCAAGTCAAGTACATGCTCCGAACTCCAAACTCTCACGTAAATAGTCAAGTATTTAGTCACAAACTTTAAAATATTTTACCATGTATAATTAAAATTAGAATTATTCTTATTATACTTTTTATACAATAATATTTTCACTCTTTAGTTTCTAGTCGTAAATAAATAAGCCAACATGCTTTTCTTCCCATGACGTATCGATAATACATAATAATTAAGGGCAACATTTTTTATCGGCATACAATGTATATTTCTAGTTTCTAGCGCATAATTTACCTTAGACGAGATTAAAAGGTTATTGTTTGTCTCACAAGATTGAAAAAAGAAGGCATTTAAAATTACATCATTCACTTTTCTTTTCTTACATATTTTACGTTTTACATATAACCATCGAAATTTCTTTCATACAAAATCTAATTTAACAATAGTTATAATAGTCAATATTTTTTATATTTTTTTATCTAATTTAAGATTTAAGAGAGAGAGAAAAAGTCATATTTTGGATTTTTTAAATTGGTTCTAAATACTTTTTACAATTTTTATTTTGTCATACATCATATTTACCGTTTCATTTTCAATTTTCAAGTCCACTTTTTTGTCTAATATTTATTTTCTGTTTTTTTAGGTTTTAGACTGGCCATTTCAATTTTCAATGCGATAACACGAGTCATTAAATACACATTCACACTTTACTCTTTACACTGATCCTGAGTCAACTGTCAACTATCAACATAATATATATTAAATATTATACAGCTGAAAATAAAATGTTGAAAAAGACAGTTGTTATACAAAAAAAACAACAATGAAAGAAATAAAAATTAAGAGAAAAAAATATTATACAGTACAGCATTTCAACACATATATTTATATTTAAAATTGATATGTAAATATCTGGTTGATGTATGTATCATCTATCCCTCTTTTCTAAAATCAAATATATTCAAAAAAAGAATGAGAATAATAATACTACATACTAAATACTAACGTAAGTAAATAAAACTACAAAGGAAAATCGTAAATAATATAGTAAATATTTTACACATTTTCATTCTGGCTTCATTCATTCAGAAATTCACAGAACATAGACAAAAGAAAGAAGAGACTTAAGCAAAATTCTGTAGCACTTTCAACGTTTGACTCTAGACTCTTGACCTTGCATTAAAATAAAGATTAAAAGTTTAAAAAAATACTTAAAATTAATTAAACATTTTAAAATAATTATAATGATAATTATTATTATAGATTATAGATCAAAGATAAAAGTAAGTTAAAGTTAAAGTAAAAATTAAAATGCAATCTATATAATATATTTTAACATGTAAATACATAGGATAAACAGACTAAAATTGCGCTCCTACTCCGACAACTCACATTAAACAGTAAATACACTTGAAATCCTGCACTAAATATAAAATATGTATTGATATTCCACATTTCACACTCAATACTCAATACAAAGACTTGCTCATGTTTAAATATTATTTGATATATTATTTTGGGCATACATACTTGCTTATTTGTTCTTTAATTATCTTTCTGTGGATACAGAGTACATATTATAGATTATAGTAATAAAATAAAACACAACAGTACGAATTCCAAATCCATTTCACTCCATTGCACATTGAATTTACAATCTACAGTATGCATCAACATTATAAAAATAAAAGGAACTGGACAATAATAATTAATTATAATATTAATTATTGTATACAATCAGACCAAGTGGCAGTAAGTTTATAAGAAGTAGCTAATAAAATATCTTCAACAACAACATAACTCCTCAAACTTCACAAAAAGTTAATAATAATAATGATTAATATCAATAGATGAAAACACAACCACAACAATATAAAATAAGTACAAGAATTCAGAATTCTATAAAAAAAACGGTCACAAATCAAAAGTTCGGATATTTATCAAAACCATGACTATTGATGATGATGATGTTGCTGTTGTTGTTGTTGTTGAAGTTGACTCATATTAAAAGCTTGGAGTTGCTGAGGTTGAATTTGTTGTTGTTGTTGTTGCTGCTGCTGTTGGAGGATATGACTTGTATTTTGATTAGTTGGGAGTCCAGTCACTGTGGCTAAATGACCAGCCCAAGCCTGTTGCTGTGCTAATGGAGGAGAATCGGAAGAATAAATCCCTGGAGTACCCGTTGTGGTTGTCATCATCCTCTGTGGTTGCATCATTGGTTGCATTCCAGCCATAATACTCGTCGGTTGAACATAGTAGCCGGCAAAAGCGGGATGATATGCTGGAACGGAAGTGCCTGGAGTGAAAAGGGGTCGAAATGTTCCATATGGAGATTGAATTGCACTAAAACTTGCAGGAACTTTACCAAGATTTATACTTGCATGTTGCTGGGGATGTTGAAGACTTTGTCCAGGTTGTTGTTGTTGTTGCTGCTGCTGTTGATTTTGTAACTGTTGTTGTTGTTGAGTTAAATGAGCTAAATTTGGTTGTCTTGTTGGAGTATCAGGAGAGGAAATATTACCCGCTGTGGACATTTCTGGACTTTGAACCTCATTTATCAATTGATTATTGGATGGAGGAGGGATAATTCCAGATCCAGTTCCAATTCCAGCAGTTGGAGGTGGAGAAATTGTGGGAGAGGGACTTAGACTAGTTATGGCTTCTTGATTTTGATTTGACTGAGATTGAGACTCTGAGATTTGTTGTTGTTGTTGCTGTTGTTGTATTTGTTGTTGTTGGTGCTGATGCTGCTGTTGATTTTGATGGTGATGATGTTGTGCACTTTGTTGTTGTTGTTGCAAGTGTCTTAATTGTTGTTGATGCTGGTGATGTAATTGTTGTTGTAATTGGATTTGTTGTTGAAATT
Organism: Sminthurinus signatus; assembly: GCA_019776565.1. NCBI lineage: Eukaryota > Metazoa > Arthropoda > Collembola > Symphypleona > Katiannidae > Sminthurinus > Sminthurinus signatus. The sequence goes on along the minus strand of JABASP010000853.1, from coordinate 23,306 downwards.
GATGATGCTGCATTTGCTGTTGTGCACTTTGTTGTTGTTGTTGTTGGGATGCAGATGTTGATGATGGTTGTTGTTGTTGCTGTTGTTGTTGTTGTTGTTGTTGCTGTTGTAGAATTCCAGCATATTGTGGTAACTGTTGAGCTTGAGATAGAGGAAGAGAAGTTGGGATATATTTCCCACTTTGACTTTGACCGGGAGTGTACAATCCTGTAGCAACGAAGGAACGACCATTAAACTGGATTGTGGCTGGGACCATTGGAGAATTATGCGGATAATATTGTGGAGCTGGTGTGGCCGGGATGAGGGGTTGAGAATTCATCATGAGTTTCCTCCTCAATAAAAATAATTCACACTCTTGATGTTGTCTCCTTTTCAACTCTTCCGCTTCATACTTTTGCCTACAAATAGAAAACAAAATGAAGTTTATAACATCTTTACTTTTTATTTTTTTACCATCTACTTTTTATTTTTATTTTTTCTATACATGATTTTGATCATAAAATTATAAATTACCTTTCAAGCAAAGCTAAGTATTCTTGATCATAGTCCAACTGATGTCCATATGGATCCAAATTTTCGGGGTCATCTTCTCTCTATTTTATTTTTTAAGGTAAGCATGAAAAAAGAGGAGAAGGTAGAGAAAAAAACATTGATTAAAACACACTCTCACATTTCGTCATTCATTACATTCATTATTGAAATATTATGTAGTAAAATATTTTTATTTTTGATACACCTCTGCATACACTTTGAATTGAGAGGTAAAAAGTTGCAATAGGTATGTTATTCATTATTCAACTATTACATATTGCATATTGCGTAAACTATCATAATTAATTGTGAAATTTGATAATATTTACTATTTTTACTATACTGTGAATTTTTTCAGGCAATAATAATTAATAATATTAATATAGCCTTTTTTTATAATATAATACTGTGTATTATGTATTATAGCGTGTGTGCATTATTTTATTCAGTATTACTAAGCTCTATACTCTATAAAATATTATTATTCATTATTTTTTATCTATAAAAGGAAAAAGGCTATACAGTGTTTAATATTTATTAAAATGTAATTTATATCTTGCAGTTTTAGTTTTTAGGACAACACATAACACATTTAATATTACGCTGACAGAATAATATGTTTAATATTTACCATTTACCATATCGTGCATCGTCATCATCACTAACGTGCAAATTAGTTATTATATATCATTCACTTGGCTTGGCTATACTATATTATTTATTTATAGAGCTTTTTTAACTAGTCAGCAGAGATTAGTTATGCTGACTAAAATACATTTCACTTTTCACACTCTTCACGTAATATAAGAGTCTAAAGTGTAAAAAGTAAAAAGTGCTAAAATGCTGAATTAGCTTCTTTTTTTCAAGCCATGCTAAACTGTAAATAATTGCAAGTGTGTAACACATAATATTCTTGTACAGTAATTTTTCTAGTTTTACGTAACGTAAGCAGAACACATGACTTAATTGTAAGTTTGTTGCCTTTCGTTTTTCTTATACAAATATTTTACATGTAGGTATTTACTATCACAATTTTTCATATTTAATCATGTAACATGAAACATGAAGCCGTACAATAACAAAAACTTATGATTTCAATTTCAAAACCCACAACCAAAATACTTTCATGAAATTTGGTACACATTTTTATCCACGTAATATTTAAGATAAAATGTCGAAAATAACGAAACTTGGCAGCATTTTATTTTGTTTATAGAAACGATCGAAGGTTGAATGCATAAAAACTCTTCATCTTCACAACTTACAATGAGAATTAAAAGGCAAAAACAAAACAAAACAAAACAGGCATATTAAATATTAAATGAAGCAAATCCTATACGGAAATTAAAAGGGTTAGCAAAATAAACAAAAGCAAATTTTCCCAACTACTCATTTACCATTTACAATAATCAATATAATGATACGTGCGTATTCTACAATTTTGACTGAAACCAACCCCCAAAAAGCCATGTATATTTAATATTCTCAAAGGGTACAAGAGGAATCCAGGAAACTACCCAATCCCCAATTTTTTTACTTTTATTTATTTACAATCTACAGTCACAATAATTACAATGTACATTGTAAATTATGAATTATACTATAAACATTCCCCACAACCATCAATCAATCACCAACCACCAAAAACCCGCTCCTTCTTGTTTACAAATCAACAGTGCAAAATTATACAGCGACGAAACTGGAAACTGGAAGTACAAGTAGTACAAGTAGTAGTAGTAGTAGTAGTAGAGGAGGAAGGAGGAAGAATGAATGAATAAATGGAAGTGTGTACGTGAATTCATAGCAGAGAGCATCATCATCATCACTTTTCAACCTCTTTCAGCTCTGTCTTACCAAATAAAGCTGTTGTAACTGTTGTTGGAGGAGTTGATGATTAAAAAGGAATTGATTTTGTTGTTGCTGCTGTTGTTGTTGTTGTCTTTGTTGTTGTTGTTGTCGTCTCTCCCTAATAAATTTGGCTAGGCCTGGATCGGAGTGAGTGGAGATGGTGGCATAAGAAAAGTCCGGACCCATCGTCCGATACCCGCTTTCACATGGAGAATCTGGCAAAGAAGAATTGTTAGTATTATTCTTGTGGTTACTCTTGTTCTTGTTGATATTGTTGATGTAATAATTACTTGTTTGACCACCATCCGAATGGTTATGATTTGTATTTGTATTCATATTTGTATTTGTATTCATGTTCATGTTCAGATTCATACTGCTAAGATGTTGATATGATGGTGAATACATACTTTCCTCATTCTCCAGTTCCTCCAACATTAAATCATCCATTTCACTCGGATCAATCATTTGCATCTGCATCAAATTTAATGGTTCTCGTTCTCTTTCCCGTTCTCTTCCTCCCAGTCCGGATGATCTCAAGTAACTTTCTTTTGGTGGAGAGTTCAAATATTGCTGTTGTTGTTGTTGCTGTTGAAGTCCAGCATAGGAATGAATTGTATGATACACTGAATCTTCTCTATTATGATTATTATAATTACTACCACTATTAAAATTACTATTACTTCGTGGTTCATGAAAACTATATTTTCCACTAGTTAAGGTTCTTTGCTGTTGTTGTTGTTGTGTGGGTGCTGTTGTGGTAGTAAATGGTGAACTTATGAGTGGATTTGGATGAGACAGTCTTTTTAAATTTGATATGGGATGAAGTCCAACATTTGGAGTTTGATTCAAACTATTACTATTGTCAAACATCATTATGTTGCCACCACCACTTGAAGTTGTATTTGTATTTGTAACTGGAATTGTACTTGAATTATTATTATTATTATTACTATGATTAATTGTCAAAGGACTCCTCATCATCAACGTCTTTGTAGGAGAGGTGGAAAGGGACTCCTGCATCACAACTTCCGGTAGATTACTCAAAGAGTGTGTATGTCTCAATTTTGCCTTGAGTAATTGTCCAGGGTCATCAAAATGACTATGAGCCAGTGGTGGTGGTGGTCGTGGAATTGCTCTAGTGGGTGACACTCCACGTGACGTACTTCCGGTTCCTGGGACTGGAACTGGGACGGGTGTACTGGAATGAACTTGCATTTTACTCAGATTGGATTTAAACTGTTGAATCTCATCATCCGAATCAGAAATGGAATTGGACCGTTCAAAGGATGGAGTTGTAAATAATTGAGACAGGGGTAGACGACTTGGAGAAATACCTCGGGATTTCACTGGAAGTGGTTGTAATTGTTGTTGTTGTTGTTGATATTGATTTTGATATTGGTATGATAAATCCGTGGGAATTCCACCTACTCTTTTCATGGATGATGAGGATAAGGTTGATGTTCTTTCAGGGATGGAATGAATCGTTTGATAATTTGAATAATTTTGTGTATAATATTCTTGTGGGAGTCGATGAGGCTGTCTGGAATTTCTATTTGTGGTGGTATTATTAGCAGTTGCGTTAGCATTTGCAAAGGAAAGGTCAAAGGAATTTTGATATTGAAGTTGAGATTGAGATGAGTTGCCTTGTCGATTAGATCTATTCATAACAATGTCTGCAGTCATTGGATATTGATAAGAAACTGGATTATTATTTCTATTCTGATTCGGATTGTTATAATAATTTTGTTGAAGCTGCTGCGGATGTTGAGGAAGAGGAGGAGAAAGAACTGGACTTAAATTATCTTTTGTACGAGAGGTGGGAACATGACTATGATGATTCTTCATATAGTCATTTTCACCCTCACTCGTCATTGAAGTTGTCATCACGTCCCTATACATTCCTTTTCTCATCATCATCAACTCATCGGATGAGGATGATAAGGAATATTCATCCATATGTCTCAAATCCGCACAGGACTTGGTGAGGGACTTCATCCTCCTCAATTGACTAGAACCCAGTTGATTTGAATTGGGATTTTGACTTTGATTCTGTTCCTGTTGGGATTGGGATTGACTAGGGGCAAAGATTTTTGTGAGACCAGCGGATAAAGCGGATGGTAAATCCGCAATGGATTTACAACCAGAATCATGACGAAGACGACGAAGAGGATAATTTATTACGGGACTACCACTTCCACTGTTACTAGTATTATTATTATTTCCTTGATTATAGCTTAAATTCTCCTCACTTAATCTGGATGAGGATATTAATCTGGTATTTATATTAGTTGTATTTGTATTTGTATTCGTAGTTGTGTTTGGATTGGTTTGAATTTGTTCATTAGATTTTAAAATAGGTTGTTGTTGTTGTTTTTGTATAGGCTGTTGTTGTTGTTGTTGTAATGATGGTAATTTTGCAATTGGTGGTTTTTCTTTAACACTAGTATTTTTAGATTCAATAGGAAAACTTAAATTAATTGCTGAAGCTGCTGCTAATTCACTTGGTGAAAATGGTAAAACTGTCGGTGAACTATGTTTGAACTGTAGTGTTTGTGGCTTTTGTTGTTGTTGTTGTTTTATAGGATTCGTAGCACTAGAATTTGGTGGATTGGAACTAATTCCAATTGAATTTGTAGTTGAAGTTACAACTTTTTGTTGTTGTTGTGGTTGTTGTTGCTGTAATTGCGGAAGGTGTTGATTTGAAGCTACTGTGATTGTTTTAGGAGTGAAGAATGAAGTATTTGACCCCCCAATTTGAATTTGACCTTGCCCTCCCCCCTGAATAGTTTGGCTTTGGCTTTGATGAATTTGAGAATGAATCTCTTTCGACAACAGCGGCTACATGTAGATATAAGATGAGTAGGGAAAACCAATAGAAAATAATAGTAGTAGTGTAAAAGAAAATCAAAATGATAAGAAACCAAAATAAAAAAAACTCGCCTTTGTTGAAAAGAAATAAAAAAGAAAAATTCTCTTCTCATCATCATACAAGCATTCATACTATTTCACACCAACATCAATCTCAACGCAGCCATCATTAAAATAAATCCCAGAGATTAATTTTTTAAAAAAAAAAAGAAAAACACTCATCACTCATAAATCATAAAACTCATATACAACACACTTTTTAAGTCCAAAAAAAGAAAGAAAAAGAAACGATTATTACATACATGTTATAATGTACATAGAGTTTTTTAGTCAGTAGTCATTAAAAGTTAAGTTATACAAGTACAAAATTAAAATTACAAAATAGAGCACTGGAAGGAAAAAATATAAATGTAAATGTATTTATGAATCGGTAAGCTGTAATGAAAATAAAACTGTCAAGTTTGACGTCAACTAAAGTTAAAAGTAAAAAAAAGTCAAGGATTTTTTTTTCAAATATGAATATTATAAAAAAAGTACTATAAAAAAAGAAGTAATGAAATTCCCCAAATTGAAAGAAAATTCAAGTCATTGAGCATCTAAAATTCTAAATAGCTTAAAAATGAAATGGAAATTCCCATGTATTCTAATATGCTAAAAAAGAAAAAGGTATAAATAACAACAACAACTGCTGGAAAAAAAATCATGGTAAATAATAAATGCAGATTGATGAATAAAATCGCTGGGAAGAAACAAGAATTTGCGAAAATTAAAAGTTTAAAAACTTTTGCTTACTAAATATAAAATAAAACTCCTTTTACAATTATAAAATAAGCATCAAATTGAATTCAGTACCTAAATTATAATTTTCAATCGTTTAGAAATGTGTAGCCTATTAAAAAATACTTTTCCTTTTTCCATGATTTTTGTACCGTTTACAATTTGGAATTTGCGGCCTATAATTTTTTCCATGTCTACTTATCATGTCACAAAAATGTCTATAGATCAGTCTACCTTCAATAATTATTGTTAATCACATGAATTATTACACACTACACGACTTTTTACTTTTTACATATATTTTTGTTTGTCTTTTGTCAGTACACAAACGTATACATATATTATACAGATAAATATTACATTATACTCTGTACAATGAGGACGAATATCGTAGTAGTTTTGTTAATTTGGGTCACAATTATCATACTATAAACTAAAAGTCTATAGGTGTACACAAGTTAACTTACATCCATACAAACACATGTATTCTTTACATTTTGTACAGTAAATTATAGTACTTTTTTTATCCTACTTTTTAACACAAGATGCAAAAAAATAATAATAAAGTCCATACCTGTCCTAAATTGGATGACAATGAAGATGATGGTCTTCCGTCCATTGTAAACATGGAATGCTCTGGTGACTTTACCAAACCATAAAATTGTTGTTGTTGTCCATCCATCGTTGCTGGTAGACCATTTGCATCCAAAAGTACCTTTATTTATAACAAAAATAAAAAAATAAAAATTATTGTAATTTGTAATGTAAAACTTGTTATTGTTGTTAAATATTAATTATTAGCAATTTAGTTTTAGTAATTTATTATAATCATAATTTTACCTGTAAAGGCTGTCCTGTACTAGTGACGAAGGATGTGGGGACATATGCCTTGTCTGGATGTACTTGAGTATAATATTGAGGAACAGGTTGTCCAGGATTTATCATGGGCATCATTCCAGCTGGTAAAGCCGTTGCTGCCATAACATTTTGACTACTCATAACTCCTGCAGCCACAAAATTTTGTGTTCCGTTCGGTGGTGACGTAATGTCATGAGGAATATTTCCCAAATCCGTTAAACTTGAACAAGCAGTTGTTGTTGTTGGAGTATTTACACTGACACATGTATCATCAACTAAAGAAATAAAACATAAAATGAATCAATAAATAGTTAAATATTTGAAGTTATTAAAAATTAAAAAAATTACCATTCATAATATGATTAATAATAACACAAAAAATTACCTTCAGGCTTATGAGTGACAACAGAAAACCGTCCTTTTTTAACAGCACTCACAACAGGTTGAGCAGTTGGTATTGATGTTGATGAAGTCAAAGTTTCAGAAGGTGATAAAGTGGTATTATTATAATTATTATTATTGCTAAAACTATTTGCAACAGCATTAAGACCATTATTAGGATTATTAATACTACTATTGCTATTATTATTATTATTATTATTTGATACACTGAATTGGATATTGTCTGGATTAATAATAATCCCACCACTGTTGATATTTAATTGACTTGCTAAATTATTAGAAAGATTATTAAATTCACTAACTGGAGTATTATTATAACTACTTTGATTCATAAAATTTTGATCTTTGTTATTAATGACTTGTTGCGGTTGTTGTTGTTGTTGTTGATGACTTGATGATGATGATAAATTTTGATTTAAACTCTCTGGTTTTTTCACTACACTCACTTTAAATCTAGATGGTTTGACTTGAGTCACACCTTGAACAGGAGCAGTTGAAGGTTGACTACTATTACTAACTTGAATAGGATTGTTACTAATTGTAGTACTAACTAAATTATTATCATTATTATTATTCACAGGTTTGGTATAATTCATAAAGTCAATAGTTTCCACTGTAGGTGTTCCTGCAGCAGAAGTTGGTGTGTCTAATGCTTGTTGTTGATGATGTTGTTGTTGGATAAATTGGATGGGATTGGATGAGTAACCCTCATAATTACTATTTGACAATTCGGATACATTAGCCATATGATTAGGATTAGTAGTCAATGTCAAAACTCCACCATTTCCAATTGGTTCTCCACTTCCGGGAAGAGGAACTGTAGGCATTGTCCCTGGTCGAGCTTTCACTTGTCTCATTATATCTTCTACCATTTCTGCAAATATTTGGGAATGCGATTCTGAAAGTAAGTCCTCAGCCACCTATAAAATGAAATGATTAAATATTTTTTATGTTATTAAAAAACCACTTTTCATTGCTCATATTATATCTCATTAAAGTATTATAAAAAACACATTATACGTAAGTAAATTGCAAAAATAAACTCACCAAATTTTTTGCAATATCAGTAGGAACTAAATCCTCACAATCAAATTTAAATGTAACAGTTTTTTGTTTCCCAGTTTCAATTTGACATTCAACAATAGTTCCATTCACACCACTCACACTCAATAAAGTCAATTTGGGCCCCTTTTCAACAGTTTTCCTCCTCTTTGATACTTTCTTTTCTGCTCGTCGCTGCTCAACAGCTTCAACCATCTCATTTGAAAGCTCCGAAGGATTCATTGTTGAAGTCGTACTTGAAGACATCATCAAACTATAATAATATTATAATAAAAATATACACAATTTTATTTTTATTATAAAACGAAATGGTAAGAATTTAGAATTTAAAAACAATAGAAAATTACCCGTCGACTTGATTGACTAAATGTTCTGGAGGCATCTGAGCTTCAGAATGATAATTACATGGAGCAGATTGAGGCACAGAATTTTTTAAAAGTGAATCAATCTGTTGTTGTTGAAATCTTTGAGCACTTGCAATATCGAGCTGTAAAAACAATACATTAATTTTATAACATGACATTTTCAATATCAAGTAGAATTACTATTATTTTGACAAGCTTTTATAAGTTGTATAATATATGTTTATTTTTTTAAATTTCACAATAATTATTATAGGCGATAAATTATAAATTATAATAATATTTATTATTGCTATAATTTAGCAACTGTATAAAATGTATAATTATACACTAGATCTCTAATTTCTTTGACTAAAATGCCTAAATTATACACATCTAATGTCTAATTGCGTGTATAATTTGTAAATAAATGCTATAAATGCATTGAAGCATATTACAGCGGAATATAAAAACAAAGAAGTTTAGCATTAAATTTTGTAAATTCTATACACTATTCACTATTATATAAAAAAACACACTACATGCATAATTTTCATTATACATTTTGTTAGATAAAATCAATTAAAAAAAACTTGGTTTGTTTTAGAGAAAAGCATCTGCTTATTATTTTGTTAATTATTTGTAAAAACTTTGATTATTAATTTTGAAGAATGAAAACAAAAATTTATTTTTCAAAATTTAAGTATTATTTACTAAGTAAACTACAACTATTAATTTCAAACCAAGCCAAAAATGTGGCTGAGCAAAAACAAAAACAAAAAAAAAACACGCAAAAGTTAGGAAAAATTATTGGAAAAAGTTACCACTGTAATAATATTATGTATTATGTACATAATATACCAAAATTGATATTGTTGATTCTAAATTGAAAATATCTAGTATTCTAGTATAAAATTTTTTGGTTTTGGTTTTAATCTTTTTTTAATAATAATATATAAAAAAAGAAGAAAATAAAAATGAATAAAACCTGTGGGTGTGAAAAAAAAAGTAATATTATATTATAAGTGATAAAGATAAAATAAAACCTGTAATTACTTGTAATTTAACAGCAGAAGCCTTGGATTTTATTGATGAAGTAGTACTAGTAGTAGAAGCATTGTTTACTTTGTTACTATTATTGTTAATGGGAGGAATACTATTGGAAACAATATTTTCAGCAGGCGTAGCAGCGGATGGAGCAGAAAAAGAATGCCTATGTGACAAAATATTATCCGAGGTGGTCTTTTCCCTCAGATTTTGAGTAACAATAGTACTACTACTATTGTTGGTATTTGAAGTATTACTAGTATTACTATTATTATTATTTGATAAACTAATTGGAATGGAAGAAGAATTAGAAGAAGAAGAAGATGGAATAACTAGTACCTCATTTGGATTCTGAATTGGATTTGAATAAATAGTGGACTGTGTACTACTACTATTTGTTGCCGTATTCGTATTAGTAGTAGTAGTATTTTGATATACGGGAGGTGAAGCTCCGTCATTCAAACCAATACCAGTAGTACTACCAACTCCACTAGCACTTGGATTACTGAATGTTGCAGCATGTAAACTTGTTATGGTATTATAATTTGTTGCAGCTACTGAGGATGATGCAGAGGTTGAATTGAAATTTCTATGATAATTATTATTCACATTACTAGAAGAAGAGGATGAGGCTGCTTCAAAAATAGTTAAAATTGCTTCACGAATATCTCGATCACCAACAGCTGAGGAAGTATTATTATTACTAGTATTGCCATTATTATTATTACTATTACTATTTAATATCACGGATTTAGATGATTCATCAACTTGTCCTTGTTTTAAAATGTTACTCGTCTCTTCACTACCAATTGTGTTCTCAACAACATTGGTATTGGTATTACTATTATTAATTTGACTGGTTAAATCAACACTATTAATTATATTATCACCATCAATTGGAGTTACTAAAGTACTAGTATTATTTCCACTTCCAACTCCTTGTTGTTGCTGTTGATTTGGAATATATTGTTGTTGTACGGGTGTAGGTGGAACTTGTTGCTGCTGTTGTTGTTGACCAGATGCAGATACTTGTGTTGTTGTTGTTGTTCCCGTGTTTGTTGTTGTTGATGAGGATGATGATGGTGGATGAATTTGAAGTAGAGCTTCTAATTCTGCTCTAAGATTTCTATCTGATCCAGGATTACTTTGAATTTTTTCAGTCACTGTTTTTCCTCCATTAGAAGTATTATTATTTGAATTATTACTAGTATTATTCACAGTCGCATTATTATTATTACTACTGCTATTATTATTATTATTATTATTATTATTATAAGTGGAATTTACACTGGAATTATTATTATTATTATTTGTTTCACGGAAGTCTTCTGTATTAGAATTTTGAGTCGTTGTTCCAACAATTGAGGATGATGTTGAACCAAAACTTTCCTGTTGTTGTTGTGTTTGTTTTTTTGTAACATCCAAAGTATTACTTGGATTGACAAGATTGACAACACCATCCACAATAAAATGAGTCAAAGTCTGTGATTTCTTTTCTTGTTGTTGTTGTTGTGTGGAAGTCTGGGTATTTTGTCCCAAAATATTTTCTCCAGTCTCACGAGTTGCAGAGGATGTATTCTTACTACTATTGATATTGGGTGTTGGTTGAATAATGGAATTGGATGGAGGGAGAGAAGTAGTAGTAGTAGCCAGAGGCCTTGTTAGTGTTGGAATAGCGATAGCAGGAGCTGTGCCAATCTATAGCAAGTTTAAGACGGTATCAAAGAAGACGAAAAAAAAAACAGAAAAAAAAGAAAAAAGAAAACAATCATCATTCTCTGGGTAATCAAAGTTCAATTCAACTAGAAGTATTACTATTATTATTGTGTACATATACATCACAAAACGACAAACCAAAAGACAAAACCATTTTATTATTGTTCATACTATAATCACTCGTATTTAATATTATACGGTGTATTTAATATTTCATAGTTACTATAACTGACTGTAAACTGTAATTATTATTCAACAGACTAAATTATCATGTTATCGTCATTATCTTCATTTCAATTAAAAATTAAATTGGAAAAATACACAATAAAACAAGTCAATCAACTATACATTTGCAATAATGTGTAATAGTATCATGAATTTCATGCAAAACTTGACTAGCAACATCGTTTATGACTATAGACTATACACTGAGAATAACACACAAACTTGAGTAATAAAAAAATAAAACTGTTATGAGCATCAAATAAAAACAAAACACACACACACACAAAAAAACAATATTGTATTATTCATACGGTAATACTCATAAAACCATGCAGAATGCAGATAGAAAAAAAAACGAGGTCAAAAGAGGTGTTAATTTTTAAAAAAGGTGAATTTAAAAGGAAGAAAATTCTAGTAAAAAAAATAGTTTTGAATGATAAAAGATAAAAGACAATGTGTGTGTTTGTGTGTGAAAAATTACAAATTATTTATGAATAATAACTATCATAATCATAATTAAAATAATTATGCTAAATTTTCTAATTATTGCTTCAGACTTCAGACAGAAATATATATTATACGTTTTATGAATAGTCAGTAGTATGATACATATTTTAAATAAATTACATATTTCTAATGACTACTACATTATGCAGCCAATACATTTTACATCAATAGTTGTTATATACTATGAAAATATCAAAATATTATGTAGAATCATGATAACTTTCTATTTCTATTTTACTCACATCTATAATCTCTAGCGTGTATCAAACTCTAGAATGTAAAATGCAATTGATGTATTGATTTATTTATTTATAATTCATTTACCTGCTGAGGAACGACGACTAACGAGGGTGCAGCGACTAATTGTTGTCCAGCAGCCACATACAATTGTGGTGTTTGATGATGGTGGTGATGATGATGATATCCAGGAAACTGCTCAGCAGTATATGATGGATTTTCAGTAGTAAAAACCGCAGATTGTTGCCCAGGAACAACCTGAACAAAGGCACCTGGAACCTGAAATGCAGGTGTGATGAAACCCGCTGGACCATATATTTGTTGTTGAGGCTGGAAATTGAAAATTGAAAATACAAAATAAATATTATGAAAAAATAAAACGGAAATATACTAAATTCACATTCATTTTCATTTTCATCATTTAAAAAAAATACTGTACTATCTACTAAACTTTCATTTCTATTTTTCTTCAATAAAAAAAAATAATATAATCATGAAATACCTATCTTTTTATGTTTTGTAAAGTTTAAAATAAAAATACTACGAGCTACGAGTTATGATACTATTATAAGGAATTCAGTAAACAAAATAATACTGATAAAATTGACAGGTGCACATTTGACAAGCCAAAGCCAATGGCCCATCGGACAAAATAACACAATCACAAAACTCTTTGAATACACACTACACTTTATATATGTACTCACTTTAATAATTTCTATTTTCAACTTTCAAGTACTATTTTAACTTTTAACTCAAGTACTTATTGGTACTTATTCAATTTTACACTGAAAAATTTAACAGTTTGTTATATTAGATATTAGTAAATTCCACTTATGATCATTACTAAATCCCTACACAGAAATATATACTAGTAAAGTAAACAATTTGTTTTTCCCAGGTTCAAAATATTCTAGATTCTATATTCTAGTGTTCTTCATTATTTTTTTAAGAGGAAATCACAGCGTACCCACTATACATGGACTATTCTAGTAACTATTAACTATAGCTTTTGTTTGCTATATTTGAGTGCATTCCGCACGCAGACAAGCACGCGGCGACGAAAATCTATTAGTTGAGCTACAACAAATACTAAATACTACTAAATACGTTGAGCTATGAAAGGAGTAACAAAAAAAACAAACAAACACACATTCACAATGTGTAAACTATGTAGTTTGTATAGTTTGTATCAATCAACCAGTTTTGATGCAAGTATATTAGAGACACGTGATATTGCTCACAGAATGCGATCGAGATTAATAAATAGAAAGTACTCTACAAAAAAAAATATACAAGTGCTAATAGTTGATACATGTTTACTATTTACTCTCATGTCTCATGTTGTTCAATATACAGATATTATGTACATTGTACCCACTACATCTAATATTTATACTAATATCAAGTATCAAGCCATGTTATATTAACACGCTCAAAACGATTGATTTTTTTTACAGACTAAGAACTGGAAGCATGATGAATATTATTTCTCTCTTAGTTTTTCATTTGTTCACTCAAGTATTTATCATAAGTTTAGAAATGTATCAAAATTTTATAGACATAATTAGTAATAATTAATAATTATTAGTACTTAATAATTCGTAAAGAACATAATAAAAAATAAAACACATGTAAATCCATGTGGTTTGTAATCTATATTATTTCAGTTATTATCTATCATCTCTCATCTCTGCTCTTGACCAAATAACTCTCATCTTCTTTGTCCTTCATTCATCAAGCATGTACATACGCAATATATTTTACAAACATGTAATTATAAGAACTTTTGACGCAGTTACATCAAAAATTGAGAGAGAGAGAGAAGTTCTCTAGTCTCTAGATTTTAGACGCTGGACACTTGAATACTATATTATTATGTACATTTGTTGTAGAATCATCTAATCTCTAACATGGAATGTTACAAGTGATTGGCTACTGGTAATTTTCTATTTAATATTTAATACATTATAGTGCAAAGTCATTCTAGATAATCAAAAATCAAAATATTTGACTAGTTTCATTCGTATGTATGTACAAAAAGTACACTATATTTTCAATTCATGTGAATTTCGTATTTATATTAGATAAAAGTAAAGTTATGCACTTCCGTCAAATCTAATTTTTCAATAGCCATAAAATTATTATGTAAGTATTAGTAGGAATGAAATTCAGACTCTTTTGTACTTTTTCAAGTCATGTACCAACTATTATTACTTATTATCATTTTTTATTTTTTATATTGAACTTGGAGCTTTTAAAAAAGAATGTATATTATCTAACCTGTTGCTGAATGTAGATTGGACCTTGAACGCGATGTGGGTCATTGGTTGGTTGAAGGGTCATATATCCAGCATCTGATTTGAATTATTTACATGATAAGTAGAAAAATATTTAAATCAGTGACAATGACACTATTCTCTCTCAAGTTTAAACAACAACAACACACTTCTTTCTTTTTTTCTAATTTCAATGTAACTCATTACTCAACATTCAATACGTATTGGATATTAAACACATTTAATTAATAAAAATTATTATTATTATTGATATTAGATAATAGATAATAACAAAGTTATTTTTCCTTTTTTATCATACCAGTCATATTTTGAAAATGGGCTGTAGTCGCATTATCCGGCATTAGAATGGTTTGTACTTGTTCATTTGTCATTCCATCAGGATGAACAACAGGCATTGCCGAATGATTGATACTCAATGCAGCCATTTGATTTAACATTTGTTGCTGATTGAATTGATTAGCTTGATCCGCATTCATTTGATCAATTTGGTTTTGCTGTACTTGTTGTTGCATGGCTTCCGCAGTTAAGGTTTGTTGTTTCCTCCTCTCCTTTCGATCACGAATAAGAGATTGAACTTGATTCTTTAGTAATGTGGCTACTACTTTACTATCTTCATTAAATAATAAACCAGTCTTTACCTAGAAATTAAAAATTTATGAAATTTATCCATTTGTTTTTACTTCTTTATTATGACGACTAAAATATAATCAAAAAGAAACCATGAATGAAACAATAATTAAAAAAGAAAATTTTTGTGTGTACATACCAGCTCTTGAATTAATTCATCAGCATCATCCTTTTCAATATCAAATTCAAATTCAACAGCCTCGTCCTTCCGACACTTGGTACTTCTTTTCTGTGGATCTACCACACGGAGACGAAATTCAACTTTCCCGGAATCCGATTCCAATGCTTTCTCTTTTGAAACTAATTCTACTTTAAGTCCTGGGTCCTCTGCAAAGAATTCGTGATTCAACAGAGTCTTTACACTTGGCCTTTCCGAGCGAGTAAGTCGGATACACTTATCAATAATTTCTTTAATCTCTTGATTTTCAATCTTATCAAAACTTTGAGGCTTGATGCCCTATAAATTAATTAATAAATTAAAAATAAAATATAGACAATTTATTCGTAAAATTATTATTTTAATGTGCATTTCAATTATTATAAATTACAAATATAAATATTAAAACATACCGAAGTCACTTTCTTGTAGATTTGTGCGGGTCCTGTACATTCAGAATAGGGATACTCAGAAGTGGCCATTTCAAGCATACACATACCAAATGCATACACATCAACACTTTCATCATAATGCTCCTCATACATTTCCGCTAAAAATAGGTATACATAAAAAAACGGTTATATTAAATACATTGTACATAATATAGAATGTAGACTAGATAAAGAAGAAAGATAAAGTATAACAAGATGATAATTAATTGTTACTTTTCATAATGAAAATATTTGAAACATTATTATTAATAATAAATAAATAAATAAAATTCTTCTTCATCTCTCATGCTTCAAATAGGACGTTTATATAAAAAAAAAGAAGATATGTATTATGTATACTTACGAGCCATAAACTCCGGTGTGCCAATTATAGATTTTGCAAATGAGCGATTTTTTAATGTTGCCAGCCCCAAGTCACCTGTGCCAAAAATAAATATTATATCCCCATAAATTATTCATTGAGCGTACATTCCATAATATTTTTAAATGAAAATCAAAGTAGATTTAAAAACCAAAAAATAAATATACGAAAATAAAATAAAACATATGTATGATATAAATTAATCATTAATTTACCTATTTTGACGGACCCCGTAGTTCCAGAAATAAAAATATTGTCACATTTTAAGTCTCTATGAATAATTGGTGGTGTTCTTGAGTGTAGAAAATATAATCCCTTCAAAATTTGGCGATACCAGGACTTTAAAACTTTTAAATTCACTTTTTTGAAACGTTTTAAGTACCTAAAAAATGGTAGAAAAGTAAGAATACACTTATTTTACACTGTAATATGATCATGGTTAATAATAATTATTATTATTTTATTATTTATTAATAATTTCTAGTTTCTGGTATGTATCGTTTCACAATCACAATTTATTATTGTATTATTTTCTTTTTGAATATTATGATTATCATATGAATTCTTTAAACGTTGAACTACTTTATTCTTAAAATATGTTGTGTATATGTGTGTGTAGAAAAAAAAAATACTGTAAAGGAGCACGGCGAAAGAAAGAAAGAAAAAAAAAGAGAAAGAGAGAGATGGATGATAACGTTCTTTCTATTTTCTATTCAAAAACTCTGATTTCAAAATCCCCATGTGACCGTTTAAAACACCTAGAAAATAGATCTATCTATTGCAAATCTTATACAACGACCGACCGAAAACCGAAACAAAGAGACTATGAACTACATACACATTACACACACACGGAATTGCAGTTGGCAGAATCAATTTTTCATATGTCTATGCATATATATATGTTTGTATTTTGTATGTGAGTCATCATTATCATCATCATCAGTTTTATAGTATGTAGTTTTTTTGTTTTACTCTATAGCATCTTCAAATAAAGCTAGCTGTATATTTTCAAAAGGTAGTAGTCTAGTATCTATAGTAGTCCTACTTTCTTCTTCTTCTTCTTCTTCATGAAATTCTTTCATGATATGTAGCATGTCTAATCAGAATCTGTTTTTCGTAAATCAGGAAAATCAAACTTATATTATGTAAGAGTAAAAAGTACATGCATAATAAAAATATATAATATATTACATGTGCATAAGCGGTTCTATATTACACGCACTTCTTTTTATAGATTATGAATACTATTTATCTGTTACCTATACCGAAGTTTTTAAAGTTTAAAAACGTATACGTAAAGAATGAGGTACAAGGGAAATATGCAAATACCATGCAGAATGTATTATAGAGAGAGTGCCAGAAAGATTTAACTGCTGTTTGAAATGTATAAATACACACACACACACACACAACATAGGAAACTGGGAAAGGAACAAAAAAAAACTGTACAGGTTCCACATGTGGGTAGATTGCAAATAGAATATATATACGTTTTCAACTTCTTGTATGCTTCGTATACATAATACATAGTACAATATATTATACAGCTACTATCTATTCTATTATCTATCTAATATAGTGTAGCTATCTTGTTTTCTTTCTAGAGGTAGTACACTGTAATGATACTACACACAAAATTGTAAAGTTTGTGACTAGCCAAAACATTGAATCTCTCTCTCTCTTTCTCTAGTAGATTACATAACAGTTTACACAATAATATTATGTATTTACATGACACAATCTTTTCTCTCCTGTTTAAAAATTATGAAGGCAAGTACTTTAATGATACATCCTTCTTCTTTCTTTTTTTACTTACTTATGCGCATAAAATGCAATGTTGTTGACTTACATTTTTAAAGTTCCAGATGTCATTAGTTCAGTGACGAGAACAATATACTTTTTCTTTGGCGTTGATACTTCCCAATAATCATAAAATCTCACAATGTTTGGATGTTGTAAATTTTTGAGCATTTCAGCCTCTTCTCTAAACCTCTGACGTTCCAATTTACTCAACTTCTTTTCCTGTAAATAATAATTTTGATAAAGAGAAAGATACACAAAATAAACAAATCAATAAAGTAATCATATTTGATATTTGATAGATAATAGATATATTATATAACTTTTTATCATTTGTATTTTATACCTGAAGTTCACACCATGCTACGCTAACACCAGTCTGAGTATCTAATCCTCTGTACACCGTTTTAAATGAGCCACGTCCAATTTCCTCGTCAAATTCTTAAGTAAATAAATAAATCAATCGATTATTAATAATCATATCATATTAACAATAACAAATATCAAATATTGTTTATCATTCTATGAGTTAGAAAATGTAATTAAAAAAGAATAATATTATCAAAGAAAAACAAGGATTTACTTAAATATCTTCCATCTGGACTTTGGTCAACAGCTTCCTCTTCCGCTTCTTCTTCATTCTTTTTGTCCTTATTCTCCCTCCCATTGTTAATATTACTACTACTATTACTACTTATATTATTATTATTATTAATATTGTTCGTTGTGACTTTAGATTCTGAATTAGATTGAATTTCAACCTCTGTGATTGGTTTATCACTAGTCAACAACTCAGAGTCATTTGTTGTTGTTGTTGTCGAAATAATATTATTTTCATTGTTGACATTTTGTTTAGTAACCATTTTGACAGATATTGAGGGTTCTGTATTATTACTATTACTACTACTATTAGTATTATCACTTATAATAATATTATTGACTAATAATCCACTTAAATCTTCTCCACCACCTTCTTCTGTAGTAGTTGTCGATTCAAGCACTTTCTCTAAAATATTACTATTACTTTGTTCGGTATGTTTTTGATTTCCGGATGTTGTGGTAGTTGTTTCTGATGGTGGTGATGATACTACTTGAACTTTAGTTTTATTAATTCCAACTGTCACCACAATTTCATCCGGATTAGAAGAATTTTGTTCACCAATTACTACTACAACTTTTTTATTATCACTATTATTCTCTTCTATTATTTTTTCCCGATCACTGTGATGTTCTGATGTTAAATCCTCGTCTTCTTCTTTTGGAGTACTAGATTCAGTTTCAATTTTTACTGTATTAGATGTTGAAGACATTTTTTTCAAGTCTTCATCATCCCCTTCGGATTTAATTATTATTGTTGTTGACTTTTTCCTATCTCCGTCGTCACCTGATGACATCATATCCCTAGTATTATTTATTTTTTAGATATTAAGATAAAAAGAATACATTATATCATTGATTTTTTTTTCTTTTAAAAAATCTTCCTCCTTTCTTCTTTTTGTGATAGCTAAAAATCTCATAAAACACAGCTCTTGTAAACTAAGAGAGAGCCATGTGATGGTAACAATATAATAATACTATAGATAAATCAATTATATTATTTATATTTAAATAATATTTTAGTACAAAATACGTTATTTTTAGTATACTTGACTATATCACTGAATAAATGGAAAAAAATATAATCATCTTTTTGTTGTTGTTCTTGTAGTAATCGTAAAAGTAGTAGTAGTAGGATTTTGATAATTTTTGAAATGATGAGTTATTGTTCTTTTTGTTGATATTGAGATGTTTTGGGTCATAATGTCAATAGTATTTTGATGCTGAGATAGAAAATCCATTCATTCATCATTTACTTTTGAATGTAGTATTTTTAATGTCTGATGTGTATTACAATAGTTATTCTTCAATCTTCAATCTTGATCCGCCTGCGGTTCCAAGTATCACGAATATCATTTTACTGTTCCTTTTACTTTCTTTAACCGGTATTAAAAGTTAAAAGTGATGATTGATAACTCGATCCTCGATCAGATTTGATATTTAATCTTCCTGTTTCCTACAAAACCAAACAGGCAAAAAAAAAAAACAAGTAACATATTAGTTTATTATGAAATGTACAAGATACAAGATAAATATACATGATTGATATAATATAATTCTTTTTACTATCAATTTTAACAATCAAAAGACTCACAAGAAAAAACAGAAAAACCGACACTCAAATTAAAAATTCTTCCTCCCCATTCCAACTTTTTTTGTAACTTTTTTGTAATTTTATATAAGTACCTGCACAAATTATTACAATTTTTTAAAAACTGATTATTGTTGAAATTAATGGAGATGTCAACACTTGTTTTAAACAACTAAATTATTCAATTTCAAAGACCGAAGGACACACTGATAAAATCCGATAAAAGCCGAAAAATCGGTGTGTGATTTTTTTTGTGTCCCTCGACTTTTTTGTTTTTGAAATCTGCAGCCACTTCACACTTCACAAAAAAAACAAAAAATCTACAAGACCGAGACAAACTTGTTTTCTTCAAAAATCACTGAAAAACAACTGAACAAAACAAAAACTTTACTTCATTAATTTTAATAGTAAACGAGAAGGGTAATTAAAAAAATTGCTCACAGTAGTTAACAAAATTAAGATTGAGGTGTGTTTTAATTATTTAAAGTATAAAATATTATGAATATTTCATTGAATATTTATACGCATAGTAAATGAATATTATTTTTATGCATATAATTTGCCTCGTCACCTCTCTCTTTCTACCTGTTTAAGTTTTCTGTGATGTATTAATCATGAATTAACCATATTAGTAAATGGAGCTAAGGATCATTAAAACTTCCCTTATTGTTAGTATTTAACTACTTAACATTTAATATGTATAATATCTTCCGTTTCTCTCTTTTATCTCAATTCTCAATACAGAGAATAGAGAGAACGCATATAATATAATATATTCGAGTACTTCACCCACACCGTCATGGAAGTATGTGGATGCATTGGGATGTATACTTTTCAATACACGCATGCATCCAAGTACCAACCAAAAGTATATAGATGTATACATTTCCAATGCATATTAAAAATATACTTTTCAAGTACTGATTTGAAGTATACATCTGTAGATACATGCGGTATGTAAAGAAGTGTATGCTTTTGAACAGGATTTGCAATTATCAATCTGTATACTTTTGACAAAAACTTGCTTCATTCCTATTTTAATGACAGATATAATTCCACAAACAATAATATAAAGTTACATAAGGGCAAAGGCAAATGGAATTTAAAGAAGAATACACATGATCATCTACAACATTTATATTATTAAAATAACAAAGTAGATGTAAAATACTACAAGTACACGTTGGTTTTAGTTTAATTGAAAATCTAGTAACTTCACAATTTATATTTAAAGTTGGTTAATTTTTTACTTTTTTTCCACACTCGAAGACAATTCGCTCGCGATTCTATCCTTGTGCAAAAATACGCAAGTGATTCAAAATCAAGACCCGTTCAATCGGGTATATTTTTTTGTCTACTTTTTTGTGTGTTCATTGTGGAATATTATAGGCATACTTAAAGTGATACTTAACAAATGTTAAATAAATTAGTTTAGTTAATTATTACAATTTTGAAGCTATTAAAATGTAATATTATGTTTTCGAACAAATATTTGTCACCTAAAGCACATTTCTTTCTTTTTTAAAATGTTGATTAAAGTTTCAACTTTGATTTAAACTAAAGTTTGTTTAATTTCAAAATTTACTATTTACTTACTCAAATTTCAAAATTTTGAAATGCTGAAATAAAAAAATTTCAAGGTATCAAATTTGAAAATTTAACAAAAATTTAAGTAAGTAAATTTGAAAATTTAACAAAAATTTAAGCAAGTTTTGAAAATTTAACAAAAATTTAACCGAAGTTCAAAATTTCAGTGATGTCCATTTGATTTCCAACTAAACTAATTTTTT
Organism: Sminthurinus signatus; assembly: GCA_019776565.1. Classification (NCBI taxonomy): domain Eukaryota; kingdom Metazoa; phylum Arthropoda; class Collembola; order Symphypleona; family Katiannidae; genus Sminthurinus; species Sminthurinus signatus. The sequence goes on along the minus strand of JABASP010000853.1, from coordinate 1,209 downwards.
TGAGGCAAAAAGCGACTAAACTAAAACTGAACTAGTTTTTTTCTAAATTTTTTTTTCTCAACTAAAACTAAACCACTTTTTTTCTTCAATTTTTAAGTCAACTAAAACTAAAACTAACTTTTTTTTGGTACTAAACTAAAACTAAACTAATACCAAACTAATACTAAACTATTTTCCCCCAAAAACGTCGACTTTTACTATAACTGACTTGAAAATTGCCGAAAACTGGCAAAAGTGGGCGGCAGTCATCCCAAAAGGGCAATTTTTTTCCTAAGCATGTTAATATTGCCCAAATTGGTTAAACTTGACCTAAAACTGTCTATTTTACCCAAAATTGTCTATTTTAACCCAAAATTGTTAAATTTGACCCGAAATGGTTAAATTTGACCTAAAATTGTGAAATTTGGCCGAATAATAGATTGGATCAAATTTTGCAAATTTGGGGCAAATCTAACAAATTTGGTGCAAATCTAACAATTGTGGGTTGAAATAAACGTTGTCAACCCAAAATAAACAATTTTGTCCTAAAAATGGTATTTCTGACACAAATGGTATTTTAAATAGTTTGGATGGAGCTTAAAATATTTTTTTTGCAACCATCTATGGGCTTTTGTGACTCGTAGGTCATGAATTTGTAACCACGAAATTTAGTATTGAAACTGTAGAAGTGCAAAACCTCTGTGCAAAATTTTTGCCGCATGAATTACAGAATTCAACTTTGAGCTGAAAGTCAAACTAAAAATTTTCAGCATCAGCTAAAAGTCAAACTAAAAATTTTCAACTTCTATTAAAAATTCTATTCTAAAAATTTTTTTTTAGTTCAACTAAAACTAATACTAAAAACTTTTTTTTAGTTCAACTAATACTAAAAATTTTTTGTTAGTTCAACTAATACTAATACTAAAAAAATTTTGTTAGTTCAACTAAAACTAATACTAATACTAAAAAAATTTTGTTAGTTCAACTAAAACTAATACTAAAAAAATTAGTCGAAATTTTTAGTTGCTAAACTAATTTTTCAACTAAACTAAAAAATTAGTTTAGTTTGGACATCACTGCAAAATTTTGACAAAATTTTTAATTTCTTAACAAACATTGAAGGTTTATGTGAAATGTACGTTGAAAACATAAATTTTGAACAGTAGTAGTGGTTGCTGAGTAAAATTTTGCTTAAATTTTGTTGTTTTTAACAAAATAAAAAAATATTTA
>JABASP010000852.1:0-39127 GCA_019776565.1 Sminthurinus signatus | reverse complement strand
TGGACTCATATTTTCAGAGGTTGGTTTCTACTCCAAAAGGAACGATTTGAGGGGGTCGCACTTTGGATTTTCAAAAAAGTTGTCAAAATGCAAAGGTCTAATGTACACTGTACACATATGAACATTCGGATCCACAATCCTGTATGTAAGTATCCTGAGGAAAAATAGAGGAAAACAGATGGATTCAACTTATACTCTTAGGAATGACATGACAGAATCCAAAAGAGAGATAGAGAGAATAAGAGATATTACTGAGAGAGAGAAAGACAGGGAGAGAGAAGTAGAACTAGGAAAAGGAAATATACTGATACTCGTAGTCGTACTCGCCTTCGTCCTGGTACAAGAGGAAAGAATACGGAGAAGACGACGAAGTTGGGAGAGAGATACTCAAACATCATACTCCATACCATGGATTCCACCCAACTTTTCACCGACAGATATTGCGAAAAATGACCTGCAATTTCTTTGCCACACACATCCACATTTTTCTACTTGTACTCTCTCTCACTCCTCTCTCCTCTCACTCACTCACTGTCTCTCTTTCTGATTCGAGACTACAAAATACAAATACAAATATATTTTGTCCAACCTCTACCAACTACTACTAAGAAGTTCTTACATTTATCTATACACGTATCTACGTACGTTCACGTTCCTTCCTTCGTTTTTCGTTTCCCCGTTCATTTTCATCTTTTCCTTCCCCTGGTATTTCTCTCGCTCTCGCGTTTTGCGTTCAAAGAGGAACATTCAACATACCAGAACCATGCATGATTCTACGGAATGGTATGGAATGGAATGATACGATAGACTCTCGACTTCTCATGTACGTTTCACTGTACATTGTACATGCATTATTGCACCATACTCTTTTTGACATGGCATTCATCAGTTTCAGTCACCAGTATTTCCCTTTCCCCCCTTTTTTTTAAATGCAAGAATCGAAATTTGAGTGGAGGAGAGAGATCCAAAGACGAGAATTTATGTTGTGCATGTAGATTCTAGATATCTATTTATTCCTATGGGAAGTTGCACATTGCACATTGTACATAGAAAAGAGTATCAAATATTTTCATACTTGAATTGGATTTCATACTTTCCTTCCATACTCCATACTCCAAACAATATGTTACTGCAATGTACTTTGTACATTTACATATTTTGTGTTAAACCCCTTTGAATTTATTTTTAAACGATTCTGTCTACCCTCAAACATCTCATAAGTTAAATGTTACCTTCTTTCTAATGTTAACATTATGGATGTTTTGCAGGTACTTGTGTAAGTATGTACAATGTACATTTAACATATAATAAAATACTTTTTACTGTATCCTGTGCATTGTACACTGTGTATATTTGCAACACGTATAAGCCTGTGTATTACAATTACTATAAAAAGCATCAGGTTTCAAAATGTAAAATAAAAGTAATTATTTTGCTACGATTCGCAGTAAAGATCATTTCAGCAACCTTTGAGTAACTCAATCTCACAATCTCAATTTATCCGTATCAGTGAGTACACTAACGACTAACGAAGGACGACAGCATGCACTTGTGATGTAAATCATCATTACTATTTATCATCTTATGATTGATGTCATTACTGTTACTTACTATTATTGTTATTATTATTACTACTATTATTATTATTATTATTACGCCATAATACAATATATTAAACCAGTAAATGTTTTCACAGTGGAGTGACTACATATGAGTGTGAACGTGAATTGTAATGTGTGACTCGTCATAAAAAAAACTGCATCTTACAATTAAATAATGCAAGTGCATTTCACATTTCACATATTTGACTTTATTTTCCTTTCTCCAAGTGTGTACATGTGTATGTATTATGTAATATATATGTGCATCGACGTGGTATATCTAATATCTATACTGCATTTCCATTTCATTTTGACAACTGCCACTGGAAAGATTTTAAAACCCAATTAAAGTTCAATATGTACACATTTGTCATGTGTTGTAGACTTTAGTTGTGTGTTGAACTGCAGTCATAATAATAATAATATAAAATACTTCTCTAGTATACATACTGATGTACATACTGATATTTACGCACTAACGTAACTCATAACCCCTTACAGATACATAAGTATATGTCTTTATGCATTTATCTATTTGAACTTCTTTTTTTACGTATTTAAACTACCCATATATGTCTCATGTACAATACAATTTACAAACATAAACTTGTACAAATACACATAGTTTTAGTTTTACAAGTGCTACTGTATCCTGTATGTATACTGTGTACTATATATAGCGAATAGAGGAAAAAGATGAGAAAAAAGTAGGAGAATATTGAGTTATAAGTTGTAAAGAGCAGTACATTGCAATAAAAACCGTTAGCATAGCCTTAAATGTGCCACAGAAGGATTCCTTAAAGACTACTAGAGAAATAGAAAAAGAAAGAAATAGCTAGAGAACGAGAGAGACACAGAGAGACAGAGAGAGATAGATCGACGGCCATAGTTGTAACGTGCGCCTTCAGAACTTCTAAACAACCAACACCAAACGACCATCTCTGAGTGAACTCAAACTCAAATCTCACATCTCTTCTGATTCTCCAAGCACACATAACACACAACATAATACAACATACAACTTCTATGTACAATGTACAATGTACGGTGTACACGGAGCAAGATGAATGGGACTGAATAGGCAACGATAAACTCCAAAACCTGCCCCCTCTCTCTCATCCATCAAAATGCTCAGCCGCCATTGAATCTCTATTCTATTGCTTTGCCTATATGGCTCACATCCACATTATCATTACCATTCTCATCGTCCTGTACATACGGCATACATAATAATAATAATACATCTACACATCAGTTTAGATATAGCCAAATATTTGCAGAAAAGATATCAGACGAATGGTTTAAAAACAGAAATTTTTCAAATGAAAATGATAAGGATATCATTCCTAACATCACCATTTCCTCAAATCCCTCATGTATAAAATAATGCACATGGAAAAATTGCATTGTACTCTTGTACTTTCCTCTGTCTGTGTCTGTGTATTGAGCATTCACCATGAAGTATTGAGGTGATAACATAACATACTCATTATTTGCTGGTTTTTTTGGATGAGAGGAAGAATATTGTTTGCAAAATATAGTTTGACAAGTGACAATAATAATAACGATAATAATGATGATAATAACAATCACGCCAGGTCATTTTACTTTCTGATTCGTATATTATTCAAATCCTCCTATTATTATAATAATAATTATTATTATACATACATTCGAATCAAAGTCAATAAAATATATGAAGCTATATTTAAAGTGATATGGTGATTTAAAATCGTAATACTAATCCAAATCATATTTTTGTAACCCTTACAATTTCATTTTCATTTCGATATCAATATTTTCATTTTTCCTTTACTTGATTCAAATATTTCATATGTACAAATACAAATACATGTATAAGTGATGATCACCAGCTTCAATATTTTTTTTAATTCAAACAATGAACTTTTGCGTTTAATATTTCTGCGCCTGTGTAGAGAAAATGTAATAATCATGATAATTATATACATAAAGCAGGCTAACAAATTCAAATGACAAACAGTAGCCAATATTTGGATTATTATGAGATAATGCTTGAACCTTTAGATAAATAAATGGATTAATGTATGGTGGTTTACTAAACATTATAGAAAATAAAGTTATACATGTAATACATAATACATAATATGTTGTCGGACAAAGGAATAGTACTAAAAAACACCCTACATAGATATATAAGAATAAGAAAAGAATAAAACTTGTACAGTCGATCGTTGTACAATCATTTGAAGAGATATTAAAAATTTTAATTTTGTATTGATGACATACAAATTTTTTTACAACGTATTGTCATCTGGATGTTTGAGCTTTTTAACTACGTTTGTCAAAGTCAAATTTATTTAACAATCCAATCCAACACACACTGTACATTATACATATATTTATTGTACAATAAATATACGACACGATTTAACTTGACATGACTTGACTTGACTCGATAAGTAATTGCAATTGTAGTTGAAGTTGCTGCTGCTGTTTCACTGGTTCACTGTTTGCTGTTTGACTGTGTATGTGTGTCTGTTTTTGTGTACTCATCGAAAAGTTATTACAATATTCATTTTATTGCGATTTCAAGGCAAATGATGACTCTCTTTGAGAAATGGCAGCTCAACAGTCACACAGAACATAGAATATAAATATGCATAAGTCCATGCAAACAAAAACATCCACACATACACCATACACACAAACACAAATACAAATACAAACGCTGTTTTGCCGCTAATGTAATATTTTTTTCCTTTTCCTAATTCAAAACTCTCATGTACCACGATCAAACATACAAACAGCAAACAGTCAATAAGTACATTGAAATTAAGAGTGTATAATATTTAATATAGTATGATATATAATGAAGCAACAAAGAGGAAAAAATATATCATATATTCGTATAATAGAATATACTAAATACGAATATTGAAAAAAATACTTGAGCATGCATAATATACATATATACACAACATAGATATGTATATATGTGTGTCCGGAACCAGAATAAAAATAATAACAATAATATGAATAATAATACCAATACCAATATTATTATTATCATTATCATTACTATTAGTATTATTACTAAAGCTCATAGCACTAATATTGTTAATCCTCAGAATTAAAGTGATAATAATATTGAAAGAGGAAAAGGGAAAGGAAGAGAAGGCCGCCTTTGCTTTATTTCTTTAACCTATGAAAAGTGACGTCAGACGAAATGTAGTACATATACATATATACCTAAGTATTGATGTATATAGTAATGTAGTATGTATGCAGTGAACCCTCGATGACGAATGGCCTCCGTCAAACTCAAACTCCAACTAAAACTCCTATGGTTGGGCTTTGGGCTGTAGTTACATCTGCATAAGTAAATATATTATGTACATATGCTTTTTAAAGGGGGAAATGTTAGAATTTCCAAGGAGAGCTCTTTTGAGCTTTGAGCACATCCCATGATTTGCGTGACAATTTTAGTTGCAGTTGCACTCACTACTCACTACTTTTTCTCTCACTTTTTTATAAATACTTTATATATTTCATTTAAATAAAATAAGATAGTTACGGAATATTCACAATGCATCATGTGTGTATATACTATTCAAAATAATAATAATATTATTATTCTAGATTCTAGACTCTAGAACCATAGACTATAAATGTTTTCAACATAAACGGTCAACTTAAACTAAAGTAAAACAAGAAAATTGTTATTTTTTCTGTGTAATGTGTCAAAATATCTGTACATGGAAAATTATGTAAGAAAAAGTGTAGTAGTAGTTTGAGTTTATATATTGCACTCTTAACTGTTTATTATTACAATGAAATGCCGGTTACACTCGATACTCGACCATTTCCAACCGTGCAAGCTATTCTAAAAATCATGTTTGCTCTTATGCATGTACAATGTACAACTGATATACAACATATAGTAGACACATTAGTTATAGTTACACATTTACGTGTGTGGGTAGGTATACATATTACATATACAGATACTGTATAGTTATATACATTTACATGTATAAGTATTCACACGTTCTCATCAAAGTACTTACATTTAAAAAAAGAAAACATTTAGATTTACTGTGTTATTGCCACTGGGTATTGTGTGTGTATTTAACGACAATTATTATTACTATTACTATGTGTTTATTTCCATTTAATTACTCATATTAATCAGCCCTTGACGTTAACGTAGTCTCTTATTCAAAATTGAACTACCGATTCTATCATATTCATGACAATGTAAAACATCTAATTTGGTTTCTCAAGATGAAAAAAAGTACCCTCATATCTTTCTTTATTTTTCGTTCAAGTTTATAAGAGTTATATAATTTTACACCCCTTTCTATAGCCTATAGTGCTTTTTCATATGTATGTCAATTTACCATGTAGAGGAATACGAAAACTAAACATGCAACTACACATTGAACATAGCATCGAAAACCCGGCAAACTCTAGCCCTCAATGCTGAAACTAGAAATTAGAATTTAGGTTCTTGTCCATATGGCAGATTCTCACTCAACCCCCACGAAAAGGAGTCTAAACCGAATCAGAATCAGAATCAAACCAAACGAAGCCACCTAAAGGAACGAACGAGCAGAATTTCCTTCATTACAAATATATATCTATATGTTATATGTATCTATATACAAACATACCAAATCTAGCAAATCCAAATCCCAAACGGAGAAAAAAATACTCTCTACATGTATAATATATAACTCGCTCAACATTTCAAATCTCTTCACGGTGGAGCAACACAAGGATGGAGCAAAATGATGAGAGCAAAAGGACCATAGCGGCGGCACAACATGCCCATATAAAAATCTGTATACATATGTACGTAATGTACCTAAACAATCCAACACATGTACGTACTACGTACTCCTCATCCTCATGCATGTTGATGAATGTTTTTGCTTATTTGCAATGCAAGTGTTTACATTTGTGGACCACGAGAGTCAAAGAAGAGGAATGGAGAGGACAGGAAAGTCTAAACTGTCCAAAAGTATTAGGAGCAAAAGTGTGCGGAGAATAAGGGATGGGAAAGCTTTGACATTTTTACTTGTTCTAGTCGTGAATCTCGAGTCTCGAGTCTCGACTTTTGAGTCTAGAGTCGTGAGTCTAAAATCTAGAATCTAACTTCTAGAATCTAGAATCCAGAGTCATACTACCAAGAAGAATGACGACAGATACAGTATACACTATTCCTTCATTTCTTGTTCCGAAAAGGACGTTTTTGCATTAAAAACAAGTCTTAGTACACTTTCCTCCTCGTCGCACTCCACTCACTCTGTACACACTGAACAACGAGGGAAGTGAAGAATCACAGAGGAACTGAGACAAACAGACATGAAAGACGGAAGACGGTCTACAAAGAAAGAATCCAAAATTTAGAATCTAGAATCTAGATTCACGTTGAATGGATGGATAGATAGATAGATGTACATTGTGTGTGTATTTTTCTACACTCTCTTTTTACTCTCTTGACTTTATTTAGCGACAGAGTGAGAGCATAGATTATGCATAGTCTTTTCGACTTTTGTCTTCTCTATGAGAGAGAGAGAGAGAGTGTGTGTGTGTGAGTGTCTGCTTGTATTTGTGTTTGGTGTTTGTGCCTTTCGTGAAAATGTTTTTCTTCACTTTGTTTTTTTCCAGACTGAGCTTCACTCTACTTTTCTACTTTTCCCTCTTCCTTCATCTTTTCTCTTTCCGTCTTTCTGTTTCGTGTACTTTTTTTACGTTTTTCATTTGTGTTCATATAATATACGGTGATGCTTGAATGATACATACTTGCATGAGCATCATGCAGGATTGAGGACGAAAAGGATGGATGGATGAGGATGGATGTGGATGTGAGAGAAGAGTTTGCTGGTTCATACGATGAAATGTAAAAAGAGACAAAGACCAACAAGAAAAAGGAAAAAGTAGTGGAATAAGAAGAAGATTCACTCACATTCGGCGTCACCACTACTCTATTCTATTCCACTCTCCACTCTACACTCGACAGTCTACACTACATATTCTTCTACCACCAACGACCAAAACATCGTTCATCGTACAGGAGAGTTGAAGACTATAGACAAACAGAGACAAAGAGAGACAAAGAGAGAGAGGTATGACTATGTGTGAGTGTGCAAACTGCTTATACAGTTGACTTTGTTGGATAAATTGAATAAACTTGTCTTGCTTCAAATGCTCTTTTGTTTGTATGTATCTACTTCTACTATTACAACTACTACTACCTTTTATATGTATGTCTGTGTGTGTGTGTGTGTGAGCGGATATCAAAAGCTCTTTCCACTCTCTGTCTATACATATATCTATAACCTTTCTACTTTATATATTGGTTTGTAAAAATATATATGTATATGCACATGCATCATGTATCATGTATAATATCATGCATTCTCAAGCATTCTCCCATCAAAAAGCTTCTGACGTCTTGTAGCCATTGCCATTGCCATTGGTAAAGTAAAGTAGAGAGAAATCTTAAAAGACTAAGATTTAAGGTGAACACAGAATTGGACGTGAATGGAATATATAAAACAAATACACAGAAAGGCACACAATATACACACGCCGTGTTTCCTTCAAAAAGAAAACAATCAAACTTGTCATACAAACCACCACTGAGGAGTCTAATGTGTTGACACACGTTGGCATTGCCATCCCCAGCATTACTCGCATTACTAGCACTATGTACCAGTATTATGTAGAAAAACAATCTAGTTGGACTTTTTAATTTTTAATTTATAGAAAATGTGTCAAGTTCCCAATCAACTCCTTTCAGCAAAAAAAAAGTGACACTTACTCCAACTTCCAACTGTCAAACTTATTACTGTTTCTCATCCTCTCCATTTCATCTCATCTAGAAGAAGCAAGTTTGCAAAAAATATGTATAAGGGATGAACATTTTCCTTGTGCCTTGACAACCTTACACTACATTACTACATTTCATACTTTTGTGATGACTTTTGGCTTGTGATGGTAAAAATGGGGAAAATGGGAAAATAGGTGAAGTAAAACGAAAGAATTATTATCATTCATCGTTTCTTTTTTTTTAAAAAAAATGGAAATTTCCTTCAAATGAGGATAGGGAATTAAAACAGGGGATGGATAAAGAACAGAACAATTTAAAAGCATGTCAAGAAAATCAACACGTATATTTGTGTATGTGTATGTGAAAGAGAGAGAGAGAGAAACAAAAAATTCTGGTATAATATCAACATAATGCAACTTACTTCAACGTGAGAAAAGTGTAGAAAATCCATTATCACTTTTGTCGAGAAAAGCATGCATAAACAGTGGAGAGGATAGATGGATATTTTTGCCTGTGTTTCAACCTTCTTTCTACAAATATTATGAACGGGCTTATGTATCTATAGATATATATTATACAAGTACATTTACATTTACATGTACAAGTTATGCACAACAAGAAATGCACACTTTGCATTAAACCGTGAGGACTCCAACTCAAACTCCAACTCAGAATCAGAGTCAGATTCAAACTCCCAGTACAAAATCTTGATGTATGTACATGATACTATAATAGAAAAAATTTAACATATCACAAGACACACATACAAAAGGGACGGGAATCAAGCAAGTCAAAGTAGAGAGAGAGTCAAGTTGAGAGTATAGGTTACTCTGTGTCTGACTGTATATGGTTTATAGTTAAATTATGTACCATTCTTGTGCGAGAATCCTAACTGGATTCACCATGTCCATGTCTACTTATTATATGATATGGCATGACATGATGTGATATGTATAATATTGCATATGTACAATATACACATGTCTTCATGTGTGCATACTACATACATGTACACGTATCTCCTAAAGTACTTGTATTATATAGACACATTTGGTACGGTATATGAAAGTTATGCAGGCATAAAGAAAGATGAGGAATGAACAACACTAGACATCAACAGCAAGACGACGACGATGAACAAGAAGAAGAAGAAGAAAAAGACGACGGCGACGAGATGGATACACAGAGTAATACACACGATATATATGTATATGTTATCAGTTATGGTTCCGTGTGAGCGAATGGGTCCATATGGCACTATTTAGCCATAATAAAAATGAAAATACGATGGGCGATGTGTTGGTACTCATCTCCATCATTCCATATCATCAGCACATGATCTCCCTCTCTATCTATCTCCCTCTTCTACATTCTAGTACAATACTTTGCCTATTCTTTTTCTACAAATTGAAAAATCTCAAATCTCAAGAATGATTCTAACAGATTTAAATGTAAATCAAGTTGAAATACTACAACGACCTAAAAAAAAAACTAGACAACTCTCTCATTTATTTCATATTTCATAATTTAAATATGGAATTATACATTGAGCTAACTCTCAACTAAACATGTAATTTGCAAAAACTAACTAAATGTTTGTAAAAGAAATTACACATAACACATTTAATTAATAAAGAAATTTTACTTCTAAAATGAATAAAAAAGATTCTTCTTTTTTGTTAATAACTATTTAATTTAAATTCTTACCGGAATGTCGATCCAAACCTCCCAATTCATTCTCTTGAATGAAAACAATAACCACTTTTTGATATCGATATAAAAATACACGAGAAAAGGTTTACAAATGTACATTTTCAACTGGATTGAAACTTGAAATTTCAAATCGTATTACTATTTTAAAATGAATCCAAATAGAATTTTGAGACAGAAAATCAAATGGAAACACCAAAAATAAGAGTACACACAAACTAAAACATTGTTCACTTTCTAAAGGCTTGGGATAAACTGTAGTCTGGTCGTTAATACAAGCTTTATGATGGCAAAGATTCTGGGCTTTTTTCATGGAAAAATGAAAATGAAAACGTAAACTGGAAATCAGGACATTTCATATAAAAAATCCAGAGGGAGAAACAGGAAAGGATGAGTAGCACTTAAAAAAAGAACCAACGAGGGAAATAACGCAAGAAAGAGAGACACAACACGAACGAACGAAAGAAAAAAAGTCAACCCGCTCAAATAAATAACTGACCCTTCCGAACTCTTTCTTTTCTCTAGTCCAACTGAGAATTTATTCTAATAACAATGAGAAAAAAGTTTAAAGTAAAAAAAAAGAAAAGAAAAAGAGTTCAATACACAAAAATCGAGTGCATCTTGCATCTCTGTAGGTTGTAGATCCTCTTTAAAAACCCCTTAAAAGAAGCAAATGGAAACACGGGGAAAAGATGGCAACCAAAACGAGAGAAAAAATACAAAGTTCCAGTATTCCAGTATCTAGATCTATTCTGATGGTCAATTGGACTTTATAATAAAAATGAAAGTTGGTCGGCCAAAAATAAATAGATAGATAGATAGATAATAAAAAAAATATATAGGGAATTTGAACTGAGCTTTTGTTTATTTTATTGATGGAAGGATTTTGAGTCAAAGGGTCTCTCTCATCTTTCTTATCCTTTCTTTTTTATTTGTCTATTCTATTTTCTATTTCTCTATTCCAATTTTTCCTCTTCCTTTCGTTTTATACATATAACATATACAATGGAGCTTACATAGATTCTTTTTGATATGTACCTCAAGTTTACATGATACAGCATTGATACTTTTAAAAGAGAATTTTTGTCAAGCTTAAAAATACACTTTTTATCCTCAAAACACTTGCACTTCCCTTTTTTTACTCTTTTACAACACCTCATAATTCCTCAAGACTCAAGATTCAAGACGGAAAACTCTTTAAAACCTTTCCTTGCATTCTATATATAAATGTCCTTGTCTCTCTCTCTCTCTCTTTCTTTTACTCTTTCTCATTCTCTTACTCACTTACTCGAGTCCTTTTAACCTTTTCATTTTATCTTTGACTAAATGCATATAATACGACAATGCACAACAACAAATATGATAATGTTACATTTTTCTTCCTCTTTCTTCTTCTTAACTCATCTTTTAACAGGGTAGAAAGAGAAAAAAAAACCGAAAGTTTATGACAGTCGCAATTCCTTCATTTGTTCGTTGTTGTCTTTTTTTCTAAAAAAAACCAAGAAGAAGAAGAGTTCAATATGGCTGTACACTGTACATTGTACATTGTACAATGTAGAATGAACGTGATACGGATGTGTATTATAGATTTGTATATTTATACACTATACACTATACATATGTACATGTGTACACAAGAAAGTAAGGAAATAACCAAAAAGGTTCATATAGTAAACAAGGAAATACGGAGGACTGCTAAGTAATAAGGTGTATACTCTTAGCCATTTGGAATGCAATGCAATGCAATAAGCAATGCAACGGCAAAGGCATGGCATGGCATGCGGTTTAAGAAGAAGGAGATGAGAATGAAAGACGTGAGTCACTTTTTTCATGTCATAAAAAAGGGAAACAAAAAGATGACGAGAAGGAGAGTGCAACTCTAAACTCCAACTTGAACACAAATTGAAATTGAAGGGTCACAACCTGGACCTACAGCATCAAATGCATATCTATAGCTTTGCTCCTTTATACCTATGTATTAGTATTATTATTATTATTGGAAGTAGTAGTAGTATTTTATTATTCCATCGTATCCACTGTCTCTGACTCTGTTTGCTTGTGTTTTCATGTTTACACACACTTCATTGCAGAGATGCATAAGATTTATATCGTAAGGATGTCTTCTATGTATATTACATGTATGTATGTTTCTGGAAGCGGGAGTATGAATGTGTAAAACCTATACGCATGTTCTTCACAATAAACTATACACGTAGTGTCCGTCTTTTGCTCTTTTATGGAACTTTGAACTTGCTACTCAAGAAAATTTTATGACTGTAAATATAACCTTTAGCAAGCCCAGACTGACTTTTCACATTAAAACTTGTAGATAGATATTTATAATATAAACAGTGTGTATGTAGTGTATATTCAACAACTATCCATCTTTGCAAATTATTATTACTACTGCAACATTTTGCTGAATTGAGACTATCTACGAATTATTATCAATATTTGTCATTAATAACTTGAAATTGATTTCATAACAAAAGAAGAAAAATTATTTTAGTTAGAGCATGAAAAGGCACAGAAAAGGTACAAAATACATGTTAAAAAATTCTGACTCTGGAGAAAAAAGAAATCAAATAATATAAAATAATAATGAATTCAAATTCAAATTGAAAATTGAAATTTTTCATTCTACAAATAGTAGACTACAGAAAAAGGATGTAAAAGGCTGTATATTACTCTCAATATAAAATGTATACAGTCGAATAATATATGTAAAGGGCTTACAGAGTACAAGATATTGACTGAGTCATGTACATAAGGACTGTAGCCTTCATCATCAACAAAGTTGGAAATTAGCGTAAGTTAGCGCAAAATAATTTGGAGGGCTCAAGAAAATAATGCGAGTTAAAATGACTTGGTTTCCATCCCAAAAACTCTGTCACTTGTAGGTTTAGCATCCGTAAGTCATACTATTATGTATGTAGCTATGTATATATATACATTTTGTATCTGCTGATTCTACTACTTACTATGAAATGCTGACTTTCTTAGTTAGATGAGAGAATGTAAAATGTACAATCTACCCTTGTGCAATGTACATGTACAATGTACATGGAGGAAGAGACATTGATGAATGCATGTATAAAATGACAGTATGTGATTTTGAGACTGTGTATTTGACTTGTAACTTGTAACCCAGGTCTTCTTGCTTGTTCTAGATCCTAAGTTGAGAATTAGAACTCTATGTATACATGAATAAATGCCTGGGTGTATAAGTTGTAGTCCATGACTTTTAGACCAACTCTTTCTCTCAGTGTCTGTCTTTTTAGACATCAACATGTACAATGTACATGTGTATGTATTTATATATAGTTGATGTGGAAGAAATGTAGAAACAACTAAAATCTCCTCCTCGTGTCACAAAGTCAAGCGGAATGAAATGAAATAATGTGAAGTGGCTAGAAGAAGAAGGAAAGCATATCAGTAGGAACCAGGAGGCAATTTGACTCTTTTACTTGGTCCAAATACAAATGTACGCACAAAACTCAGATACACACACACACAATATAGAATATCCACCCTGTCCTTAGCTCTCTCTGTCTCTGTCTCTCTTTTCGTCTCATAATACTTTTTGCTCATGCTTCTCTTATTGCTTTCCTAACTCTTCTATTCTCTTCTCCGTTTTCTGTTCTTCTTCTTCTCTTAAAGTTAGACAAACTAATGAGAGAAAATCGATATGAAAACTTCCAGTTTCGTTTGCTTAAGTAAGTAGTAGTAGTAGTAATAGAAGTAGACGTTTCTAAGAGTCAGTAAGTCATCATCAATGCTTATCTTGACTATGTACAATCACATTCTTTCTTTCTCTCTCTCCCTAAAGATACGAATGCTTAAATTACATTTGTTACAAAACCTTGTGTATAAGTTTTCACTTGGTACTTTTTTGAATAATAATAATATTAATAATAATAATCCTCAATATCATCATCATCATCGTGATAATCATTATCACAGTGATAATAAAAATAGAAAGAGAAGATGATGATAACGAAGTGAGAAAGAGAGAAGAGAAAAAATTGATTGTATACTACAATAATATTAAATAATATACTCAACAATAATAATAATTATTTAAGATATTGATTGAAAAGTTTTCAAAAGGTATCAAAATTCAAAACTTTAAAAAGTTTACTGAAACTAGAGTAAACTAGTTTCATGTAACAAATAACAAGTAACTATAAATTTGGATGCCCAAAAACCAAAAAAAAAGATTATATGCGCAACTAGAATATAGAATAAAATATAGAATGGAGTTTTTGTATGATTTTTTTTTTAAAAAAATGGAATCTTATGGAATTTTTAGTATGATGATAATTCTAAAGATGCTGATAGTTTTTTATAAATGACTATTGATATTATATACAAATAATAGATAGGAATAACGTAATTTTTGTACAAACCTGGTGGCGGGTAAGGCGTCGTTGCCATTGGATCTGGTGCTCCGTACCCACTTCGTAGAAAGGTGTCATGATAACTCGGCGTGTCCACACCGACGGATGAGCGTCTTTCATCGGCGGCAGCCGCTGCAGCAGCGCTGAGATAGGAAACCGACTGCCCATGTGAATCCATGTGATGACTTGGGACACGGGCGGTGCCATAGGGTGAGTAGTTACACCAACTCGGTGAGCTGAATGCTTGACAGTCGGCAATGGATGCGGCGGAGGCTGCACTTCCATATTTGTAGTCATGATGCCACAGGGGGAAGTTGGTGTGACCATGTTTTCGATCCGAACCGATGGATGAGTTTCCACTGAGGGAGGCTGCTGCTGCGGGAGAGTAGTACGGGGAAGTCATCGGATTGTTGTAGGAGGACTCGAATGAAGATGAAGCCGTGACGGATGAAACTCCACTTGAACTCACTCCAACTCCAGCAGACGCGGCAGCGGACTCCGGGTAGGAGGACCAAGCTTGAGAAGAAGCACTCGCATGATGATGACGAATTACACTATTATGCCCCTCAATGTTACTAATACTACTACTATTAGTACTATTACAATGTTCATTTAAATGCGTACCAGCTGACGATGGATGAGAGTATCCCACCAGACTGCACGAACCGGAGGAGGAACCTGCTGTACTTGCTCTCTTGGCGGGTATATGAAGAGGACCATTCCCATTGGACATGATGGGCGAGGACGTGGAGGTGTTTATATTCTCACATTTGACATTGGAACTATTGTTGTTGTTGTTATTATTATTGTTATTATTATTATTATTATTCTGGCTACTACTGTAGGGGGAGTGGGACGAGGAAATCGGAGTCGTCGTTGAGGAACCCGAGGAGGTGGAGGAACCATTAATGGAGGCGGCAGTTGCACTCTGATGATGTGGATCATCATACATTGTACTTCCGTTCATCATACTATGATTATTGTTCGTATGACTAATAATTCGACTATTCACTAGGTGGTTTGGTGTGAGCGTTAGAGTGGATGGATCGCCTGTGGACCCTGTTAAAGCCGACGATGCCCCACCTTCACGCAAGCAAGTAAACAACATTTTTGGTTTTCGTGTATCTCCGACCGACTCTCTGTCTGTCTGTACGTAAATCTGTCTATCTATATCTATGTATATCTATATATACTATATACCTATTCTATTCTATCTATTGGATTCTCTTTTACTTTGCTTACTATTCAATAGAGGTATAAAATAGATACATATAAATATATATGTATATGAGTAAAAATTTTTTGTTTGCCTCCCTTTCTCCCTTTCGTGTACTTATATTCTCTCTCTCTCTCTTTCGCTTTTATTTCCTTTATCGTTGTCAATTACCACACCGTATTTCTTACTTAAAACTAAATAACTTTCATTCCATACTGAGGGTGATTTTTTTTTCTCTATATTTTCTCAATCAATCAGTTTTTTTTCTTCTTTACTCTTTTTTTGTATCTATTCTTCACTTACATACACATTCACATACACGTGTGTATATTAATATTATTAGTATTATTGTACTTTAACCTCTGTACTTTTTTTTTTAAATTTAGTTTCTTCTTACACTTTTAAATCTATTTGTTACTCTGTTTCTCTACTGTTCGTGAACCTGTACGTATGATCATATATTGTTTTACTTTAAATTAAATTATAATAAAGTTAAATGTTAATATCACTTGGAAATGTTTATAGTCAACAACAATAACTTTGAGTTTAAGTTTGATTTTACACACTCACAAACACGTGTTTATAGATAGATCAGCTAAGACTTTAAAAGGTAATGTACGATATTTCTTTTCTTTCTTTTTTTTATGTCATAGTAAAATGATGATGATGTAAAAACTCGGCGGGTTTTGTCTTTTGTTTTTGTTTCACAAGTTGGTTATTCTTTGGCTTGAATTATTCTTTTGCAGGTATTTGTGTGAACAACAACAAGAATGACAACAAGAGGATGAAGAAAATGAAGAGAATGTCCTGCACATACAGATAAATGACAAAAAGATTCAGATTTTTACCTACATCAGTTGCTCAATCCACATAATTTACATATAAACAATATACAATACAATGAGAGGGAAAAAAATCCAAAAACTATGAGAGAAATATCAAAAGGTAGAGAAAAAACAAAAACTTGTATGTATTGGCTATATCGTTGATTGTTGATATTGAAACCAATCGTAAGTATGTATCATGTATTATAGAATTACATACATTACATTAAATGATATTGTAATCTACATGAACTTTAGCATGACTGTAGTTGTAACTCTTGTTTGAATTTTTGAATCCTATATTATTATTTTATTTTTTATATCATATAGTAGATATAATATGTAAAACATATCAATCATAATACATGTACAAAAAGTTTCCTACATATTATATAGAGTTACCTAAGCTTATACATTTTTTAGATAGGATAAGGTGAGATAGAAATCTTGCTTTGACTTTTTTGTTTTTTGACTGTGTGACTGATGCTGAAGAAGAGCTGAAGTGCTCTCCCAGTTAACAAAAAAACACACACACATACACAACATACAAGTCAACAACAACAACAACAACTAGAGTTGGCCTAAGCCTTACTATATACACTACTGTGTCTTTTTCCTTCCATAAGTTTTCACAAAAGACTTGTCTATAACCTTCCGTTTTGATACAATTTATGTACCTTTTCCTTCCTTGTAACTTTTTGTTTCAGTTTCAAGTTAAAGAAGAAGAACAAGAAGAAGAAGTCAAAGAAGTCTCATCAGATTATATTATTCAATTATTTCCATTGAATTGTTCCGATCCTACTCAATACTCAACAAGCATCCTTTCTTTAATAATAATAATAATAATAATCAGATTCATTCAACGTAAAGTAGAGTAAATGATGAGCTTTTGCTTCCTTAAAAATACAAGTGAAATCTACACATTTCAATCAATTGAGATTCAAAATTTCATATCATTCAAATTTAAACTTGAATTATGATTTTATAACATGTGTGTCCGTCTTTCATCTTTCCATTGACCACAGGATAAAGAGGCGAAATAAACGACGGCGGTAGGTGGATAATACAATATAATATAATATAGAGTGGATGTACTCTAGTACTCTGTACTCTGTGTGTGTTGATGTCAGTGTGTACGTGACTACATGCTCATTTATGCATATTTAAATACATACATGCATACATATAATTATAATTTGTTACGGATAGTCAGGTAAACACTGAGTATATATCAAAAAGCCTAGACAGGATCAAGTCAAGTCCCAAATAATTATTAGAACCCAACCAACCGACCAACCAAGGGGTAAACTATTACGGTCACATGGAAAAAACACAAACACAGACACATCCACTTACATACAGTACAATTCATGTATAAATGAAACAACAACAGAAACAACACGAGCACACACCGTCGTCCGTCTTCTTTTTTTTGCTCTCTCTCTCTCTTACATATGAACGAACCTCTCTCTCTCTCTCTCTCCTACATTTCGTTTTTCATTCAAAAAATTCTTCCGACCTTTTTTTTTCTTCTTTTCTTTCTCTCGTAATTCTTATTCTTGTTCTTCTTCTTTTTTTACTCTTACGTTGGGTGAAACTCCTTAATTATTTCATATCGTGTTATATATCATTTAATTTATAGTATGAAAAAAAATAGTAGCAGAAGGAAAAGGCAAGTGGTCATAAATTGATTTCCTCAATTTGAATTCTTATTCATTTTATACCTACCTATGTGTATGTACAAATTTGCATATTATTTTTATTACTGAAAAATTCTCATGTTAAATGTTAAACATGTGTGTATAAAAAATGTGGATTACTCTGAAGAAAAAAAAAACGATGCACACTTTGACTAAAGTACCAACTAACAAGAAAAACTACTCCAGTCACACTTTTTAAAAAAAACAAGAAGAAGAAAATCACAATCTTGATAAATACTAATTATAACTCTGTATTGTATTGTATTATATTGTATTTGGGTAGTAAAATGTAGTAAACAATAATAATAATAATAAAAACAACCCACCCACAACACTTTCTTCTTTCCAGCTAGTTTATATTAATCAATTTAGTTAAAATACAACTGATTGTTTTTCCCCGCCGGCAACTAAAAGTTGATGAAATAAAGAACACATCGTGTTCATAACATTACTTATTGACAAGAGGGAGACTGAAGAAAAAGACGAGGAAGAACATGAAAGATTTGTCACTGTTGTTATTATTATTATTATTGCCACTATAATCACTCCTATTACCACTATCAGTAAAGCTCTTGTTGACGATAGAGAAGATGATGATGGTGATACTCAAGTCCACTATTATTTTGAACAAATCACGAGAATAAAAAGTAATATGCTGGTGATTGTGAACATCAACCATCAACGTGAATCCACTGCTTCCAATTACAATTGAATTTGACAATGACACAGCAGGGAAAAAGTCCTTAACAATTCACGTTCCATTTCATATTGTCATACATCTTTAACTTATATGTCTGCATGCATGTGTGTATAATGGATTTATGTGTACTTTTTTTTGTTTTGTCTCGTTTCTTTCTTTTTGTCTTTCTCTTTTTTTTTGGCACACTCACAACACAACACACAAAGTATTTAGCATGTAATTGAAAAATCCTTTACAATTGTACTAAATGACAGGGTTGAAAGTGTATGTAAATGTAATACACATCACTCACTTTTTGATTTCCTCCCCATGTTCAAAAAGTTCCGAAATACTTTGAACCATTTAACTCCATAGTAATAATAATAACACACACACACTAATGATTACTTGTGTAATTATTCAAATTACTCACTTAATTAATTAATTAATTAATTAATTTTGTCTCATTACTCATTATAATATTGTACAGTGTACTATTACTGTTTTCTTAGTGTTGCACTCTATATTAATACACAAGTATACATAAATATATATATAGTTTATGGTTATATTACTCAGCAGTAGTAATATAGTGTACGTGTCTAATTACGTTTGTTATTATTATTATTACTATTATTCTTTGGTATTTATTTAGTGTAGCACGTGAAACTTTTATTATTTATTTGTAGACATTATTATTATTATGATTTGATTGGAGACAAGTCCAATAAATTTCCTTCTTATTCAAAAGAGTGTGTATAAGATTTTATTTGATATATTGTATATTGTATGGTAATAAATAAATACAATATAGCTGTATAGATATTTACTGTCACTCTATAAATTCTTTTTATGTATGAATGATGACTATTTGAAGAGTTCCGGAAGTAATAATTATACTTTTATGGCTACTTTAGTTTTTTTTTTCCTTTTTCCTTCTTTTTTTTGCAAATCCTGACAATGTCATTAATTACTTGATACACTTGAATGTTTTTTATGTGGTTTTAGTGGAAATTTCAATAACTTTTCCCTAAATTTGACTGAGGAGATGAAGATTGAAAAAAAAGAAAAGAGGAGACGTATGACTTATGAGTGAGTGATACGTGAACGTGGGTATAGTTCTCTCTTTTTCATTCACTCGCTCACTCGGTTTCGTGTGTATTTGCGTGTGGTAGAATTCTAGAATTGCTTTTTACTAGCTGGCTTTTACAGCGAGCAACTGTTTGATTGACACTGCTTGCTCGTGAGTCCAACCAACTCTAAAACAAGCAACTCTATACTCCTCAACTCTAGCCTGTTCTGCTACAGAGACTTGCCTTTGCCTAGTTGGTTGCTTGCTGCCTTTGCTTTCTTATGGTTGGCACTCTCTGTACAACTCCGTTGCCTCCAAATACAATGATGCTCATATGAAACACCACACACACATACACACATGAGAGAGAAGCTCGTACGTTGGAGTTGGAGTTTTGAGCATTGAGTATGTGTAGTCTGTGTGTTGTATTTGAGCATGTGATACTTGGCTTTAGCTAGTTTCTCTCCTCTACTCCACTTTACTCTGTTCAATGTTCTATCTCTCTCCTCTGTATATTTCTCATGTGAGTACGACTACGAATATGACTACGAGCATGAGTATGAGTTTTAGTGTGTGTGTGTGTATTGAGTGTAGCCAAGATATCAGTTCTATCCATCAGAAAACTAAGTTCAGAAACATTGAAAGAGAACAGAAAACTTTGTATATTTCATATGCATCGAGCATCGAGAGTTGACAACTACTATAATAATAATAATAATATGCATACAACTACAGCTACAACAGTATGATTATGTGTATAGACTATAGACCTTATGTAAAAGAGAACTCAAGCCTAGATGTACAATGTACAGTGTATACATGAAATATGCATATTGGATTGGTTTCTATGAGTAACTTTGTTATGCATTGGTTCTGTCTGATGTATCACCAACACTATCAACGATTGGTGGGCCCTTTTCAAAACCAAACCTATACAAAATACAATGTATGATGTTGAATGTTGAATGTGCACTTGAATGTGATGTGATAGGATATGATACTTATAATATAATACATTACAATATAATATGATATGGTATGAGCTGATGCTCTCCTTTTTTTTCTCTTTCCAGACATGTCCATCTTGCTTTGCTTGCTGCCTAACAATCTATCTTCCCTCATTAATGTACTTGTAATTTATAAACTCGTTCCTCGACAACAAAGCTCTTGATTCAATTATATTTCAATTTCAACTCAAATATTCGCACATATTTACAACCTATAACCATCCTGTCTAAATCCATGCACATACAAGTACGCACATATATCTCGTGTACAGTGTATAGGGTACAGGCATATAATATAATATCAGATAGCAATTTTCATACACTTTCGTATTTTTCTTCCTTTACTCAAGTGATGAGTTCTTTCATTGTTTCAATTTGATAATAATATTTGGCTACAAACTCCACAGCATGCAGAATGCAGAAAGCTTTATAAAATGCATTCCAACAATTTTTTTTCCATCAATATTTATAAAACTAGTAACCACAGTGAGGAAGCTACTACTTATGAATTCTTGCAATTTGCAATTTTCAATGCAGTACTGGTATTGATACTGTCACTACAGAATACAGAAAATCAATCAGTTATGAATAAAATATTCAACCAAAAAAAAACATGTTTTCCTCTATTTTTTTCACGTCTCTGTCACTTGTCTTCTTAAAAGGAATTATAAATGGTGTGGATAACTTGTTTTGTTTTTTTCTTCTGGTTTGTTTTGTGTATGATGCACTCATCATCATGATGAATGATAAATGATAAAAGCATGTATAAAAATGCATGTAAATATTAAATATGATATAAAAAAAAGTCATACAATATTCAATGCATGTCACAAACCATGCACCAATGTAAGTTAACAACACCATCAAAAATTATGAGACTAATGAAACTACTAATAATAATCACTATTATACTTTTACTGTTCTCTCTGTACTCTGTACTGGATGGATTCAATTTAGAATAGTTGCATTTGAGTTGCATATTACGAGCTCCATAATATTTACATTTACAGTTTGAACACTGTCTGAGTTGAACTGCAGTCTTAGTTGTAGTGTAGTTGTGATTTTTAGTGAGAGTAGATGCATTTACCGACATACCTATCTACTATCTATCTATACCTATACGTAATACCTATACGTCTGTACTCTGTACTCTGTAGTCTGTAGATAGTTATGATATAAAGTCTAGTAATAGTAATGGTAATGGTATCAGTGGTACTGAAATATATATATATATTATACTGGGAATAAAAAATAGAACCTCATAAATGTATCAATAAAAGTTTACTAGCCATATACCATATACTAAAAATCATTTAAGACTATTAAACATAATTCATTGACAATTAGAGGGTCAATTAATCTGATATTAAAATGAGTTGTTGTGTAGCTACCGCACGTCTAACAAGCCGTTTATTTCAAGTCGTATAGTTTAACGAACCATGTTAACTATAGTCATAGTGATAAGATAGATGAATAAATGGATAGACGGGAGGTGAACAGTGAAAGTAAAACTAAAACTAGTCATAGTAATGGTAGTGGAAGAACAACTAGTAGTAGAATCTACAATACACCCCAAAGCTAGACATAGACGTATTTTCCTGTACTTGTTGTAATTTTTTACAATACGGCTTCAAATATCATGCTTTTGAGAAGGAGTGGGAATACACGTACACATAAAAACAAGAAAATGTGACTCTTTGTTTTTAAAAACATAATTAAATGCAGAGGTTTTGTAATAAGAGAGTTCAAGAAAGGAAAATTGGAAGGTGTGAAATATTCAATAGAAGAGCAAGTTGCACTTGTTTTGACCAATAAAGGACCGACAAAAGGACAAACTATTCCTGTTTACTCCAAATACAAAAGAAAGAATGCAGCAAAAAAAAACTATGCGCGTAGGTGAGTAGATCATAAAGAACAATAGGCAAACTATAATCTCTGACATAGAGAAATGGTAAAAAAAACTTCAATCATTTTTGTACAAAGGACATGGATACATAAGGTGTGATATTTTTTTGAATGGATAATTGAATCCTTCAACTTCCGCAAATACATGAATATACATACCTAAAAATATGCATAGTAAATTCATGTAGCTCATGTAATTCATGTACGCATGTAATAATAATACCAAAATGAGAGGAAGAAATCAAAGATGTGTGTGTGTGTGTGTAGATTTTGGAATGTGAATCAATGCTATAAAATAGAAAAAAATAATAATATGCAGTTATTTATGCATATTTATGTCTATTTTTGTGAGGTGAATCTACTTACATGTATGAATGCAGTTTCACTCTCTCTCTCTCTTTCATGATTTTTGTATGCAAGTGTACCCATGTACGTAGTAAAAATAAGCGATCAGTCAGCTAGTCAGTTAGTGTATTTATCTGTCAGAACTACTAAAGTGAGCAAGTACTTTTTCCATGTACATCTATACATTTATGCACATTTGTAACACACGTACTAGTAGCTCCTAGCTGCTGCATATATTTACTAGCCAAAACATCCAAAAGCTAAAATGACCCATGACGTAATTTTATGATGCAATACGCCCCCGAAAATGTCATTTTTTGCTACATTCAAAGGTCGTCAAATAATAAAATCTGGCCCTTAAAGTCACACCACTTATTTTATTTCCTTTAACCCTCCTCAATTTAGCAATAGTCAGTAGGAATCCTAATAGTAGCCTGTGTATATTACATTACGTGCATGCATAGTTCTATTCTCTGGAATTTGTGCGTAAAACATCATATAATACTAGTAAAACGTAAAAGTGTTATAGTATCCTAACCCTCCATAGAGGAAAAATATGTAAAGAAAGAACAAGTGCATAATCAAATGGTTAATGCATAGCATAAAAAATAATGCAAAGTCTCTTCAAAAAAACGTGCACATACGGAATTACATAAAACTGGTCACTTTAGATATAAATAGATTTATACAGCATGTATATTACATTATTTTGCATGTCTCGGACAATATTATGCATAAAAGAATGTATAACAATCTCAGTTATATACTCTATTTAGAGAATATCTTCTTTCTTTAAATATTTTATAAAGATACAATAGAATCCGCAACGGCAAGTCTGCAAGGAAATAAGTTAGAATTGCCATGTAGATAAACTGAGAACAGAGTCAAAAGTAGAGAAAAGCTTCCCTACTGCCTACCCTTTCCAAATGACAAAGTGATACAGTTGGAGACATCTGTCTCGTAAGAGAGGGACATGTCGCCATCAATGTAAAAATTATTATATCTACGTGCTCAATACTCAATACTCAAGTTTCTACTTTCTGTGTGCTTTTTGATTCCTATTCAACTCCCTTCAGATAAACTAAGTCTTAACTTAATCTTGTGAATAATATTGTTAGTACTTTTTTTTGCAACCTCAAAATTTTTGCAAATGATTTCCTCTAGAAATTCTCATTAGTACATAAAGTATAAACTACATCCACAGTTAAGTAAAAAGTAAAGCAGTAAATCATTAAGAGAACCCTGTTTATAAATTTCAGTGAAGAAGAAACGAGATCATTTTATTACATTATCAAGACGACAATGACTTGAAACAAATAATGACATGGTCACAGCCACATTCAAAAAATATTGAGTTGAGCAAGATTCACAAAATAATAATAATAATAATTTCGTACATGAGTAAAAGGTAAAAAAGAAAACCACTCCCACCAATTTATATAAACACTATCCGGTTTTTAAGGTATTTACGACGTCTTCATCTATTCATGATTTAATAGGGTGAGGATCTACATACAATCTACAAAAACTAAATCTCAATCATCACATGAGAATTTGCACAAAAACAATACTCACACACATGTACGCGTTATTAACCCTTCTTCAAGATATACAGTACATGGTACACAGTGTTTGATACACAATCGGCATATATATGTATACAATACATGTACTGGTTTGCAAAAATAAAGTATAATAATATTGATAATAAAAAGATTTTTTATCGGGATCTTGAAATTGTCATAGTGTTTTCATGTCTAGTTTTTCCCCTCTCAACAACAATGTATACGACTCAATTTAAATTCGCAATGTTCTGCAATTCAAATGAAAATACACATGAATTCATTTCAATTGAATATTGACTTTGACTTGAATTCAATTCAAATCAAATCAAATCCCATAAAATAACAAGGTTGAGTTTTTTCGTACATGTACATTGTGTTCTTCTTCTTTTTCTTCTTATACTATGATCTATGATACATGTAAAATGTACAATATAAAATATATAATATTATAATAATATCCAATCCAATGTTCACATCTTCATCTAAACTAAGCTGAGCTGTCATCATCATCATCATCATTGTCAACTTATTTTTCTTCATCTCAATTTATATCAGTTCACATGAAAACTACAGGTATACACTAATATAATAGTTGTTGGTTGTGAGTTGTAAGCTTGTTAACTGTTAACAGATCGATAAATCTGATGTATTTCACATTGACGAAAGAGTTTCAAACGACTCGCCTTGTCACAAACACACACACATACACATACAATCAATATTCATTTAAATACAGGTATGTACCTGTCTGTGTGCAGTATACAGTATATCTGCAGTTATATGTATACGTGAACGAAAGTCTCAATCTCAGAGTTAGAATAAGAAATTTAGTTCCTAATTAGGTTAGTTATTTTACGTACCTCATGTACAATAAACGTACATACTCTGCATTTGCATGGCATGAATACATTGAAAATTGAGCCTGACCAAGACGAAAGGAAAAGAAAGAAAGAAACAAAGACAAAAAGACTCAGAGAAAAAGAAAAAGACCAAAACCAAGAGAGGTGCGAAAGGTAGCAATTTATGGTTATTGCAGGTCGACTGACTTTGACTTCTTCATTTTCTCCTCCAAGTTTCTTCTTTTCCCATGGATCTTTTTTCTATTCTCTATTATACATAGTACATAGTACGTAGTAGATACGTATTACATCCACCAAACTGTCCATGTATACCGAAAAGATCTCTTGAATAAAATATAATACAATATAATGAAGAAACACACTACATGTACAGTGTATTTATGCGAGTCTGCATGTGTGTGTGTAACCTGTAACTATGATACAGAATAAATGTTCCATATTTTCTGTTTTACAACACGATGTGTATCATTATGGTAAATTGTTACACGTCGACACTTTAGACACACTAGACTTTAGAGGGTTCGTCTAAAAAAAATACAATTTTCTGCATAGACATTTATTTTGTTCTAATCCTATCACCTATCCCAGAGATACATATTTCTAATACAGAGTGAGACAGACACAACTACACAAGTACATACATAAATAAATACACAGCCCACAGTCCACATAGTTAGTAAAACTAACTAGCCACACATGTAAATATTTTTCTGTATCAGTAAATACGATCTCAAGTGAAAAGTTTGTACTCGTATACATAGTGTGTAAGTACCTAAGAAGACGGAACAGAAGAAGAAGTAATAGAAGAAGTAGACGTACAGAAGAGTTACGCACATGAATCTAAATTATGCAGATACATATTATTGTGTATTATATTTCTGCTTACTTATGCATACTCTCAATTTTGTACATGGTACATGATACATCTTACAGCTAACATTGTACGTTGTACATTGTACATTGTAAATTCATCCCATGTATGATATGAAATGTCGAACACATTCATCTAAACTATCAACAGCAACTTTAAGACAAAAATCAAAAATCCTGAACAAAAACATTCACATTATTCTTTTCCTGTTTGCGTACAAACAAGCAAACAAAACAAAACAAAACATAAAGAAAGAAAGAAAGAATCAAAGAAAGAAAGAAGCTCAGCAAGACAAAAAACAGCGAGAAAACTACAAGCTACAAACCAACAACAACAAGTTTTCCTATATCATCTTGCTTGTTGCTTGTAACTTAGAATAGGATGAGTTCCACGTAGTTGTTTTTAATTATAAAATTGAATTTGTGTATAGCGTGTAGTGTGTATAGTGTATAGGTATGGAATATGGAGGTAGCTTGTTGTTCCTTTTGGTCTGTTTACACACACTGTACATAGAGGAAGGAAAGGAGAAGAAAGAAATTGTTTCATAATGAGTGAATCCTTCAATATCAAAGTTTTTGGGACTTGTTCTTACACAAGTTATGAGCTTTCAATGTCTACTGTCTACTTCTACTGTCTCATGTATGTATAATATATGGATGGTTTCACTGCTCACAAATCTTGAAAATGACTACAACGTCATAAATAAAATGTTTTGTGGGTTTACTTGTTCATTGTTCATCATGTTTGTTGAGAATAGTAGTATTAATATGATGTTAATTATTATTAATTGTTCACAATGTATGAAATACATCAAATAGGAAAATTGGAGGAATAATTTAATTGAAAGAATTTGTACGTACGCGGTTACGCATTTTTTTTATATTTTGTACAGTGTACACTGTACAGTGTGATGTACCATATGTAGTAAAATATTTCTAATTTGAACTAGTATCTCAGGTTTTGATCAGAGAAAAAAGTGCAAAATGTCAAATGAAGATAACACAAATCATTTGGAAGACACCTCCCTAATCCTTACTACCAAAATAAATAGTAAATAGTATGCTGTGGTGATCTTGATGGTGATGATGATGATGATGTTGTGAGTGTGTAGAGTATAGAGTATAGAGTGTAGAGTTTGATAGCGAATAAGGTGGGAAGGTTTTTGCCTAATTTCTGATCTCTATCTTGTTTTTTTTTCAGTATACACAAATATACACAAATGTACACATTACATTACCTCAACTATCCATCCTGTCCATTCACAGACAAAATAGTTTTACTAGAGATATCAAAATTCAAAACTCAAAACCCAAGCTCAGCTCAGACACCTAACCTTCACCTTAACACTGACAACAACAACAACATATCAACAACAATGTAGGATTACAATGAATGAGAGAATTAAAACATTTTCAGATTCAGATATATTTCAGACATAATGGATTACTTTTGTTTGTTACTTTTTTCATCTCTACAGGGAAATCAAATTAACCCTTAAACTGATTGTGAGTATGTCTGCATGTTTTTATCCATAAGTATTATTATGTATATATATTTACAGTGTACATTGTGCAGTGTACACTGTACACCCTGTAAGTTGTAGGTGTCTGCCACAATGTATCCACTTACATGGATATCCACAATACACATAAATCTTCATTTCCTCTTTGTGTACAGACAAAACTTTATAGGCAAATTTACACAAAGTTTGTAGATTTTACCTTGCTGAAACTTTTTGATCTAGATTTTAGATTTAAATCTAAAGCCTGTTAAGAAGCATCTTGAGTCTTGAGTTTAAAGTTTAGAGTCTAGAGAGACCTAGCATCTAACATCTAACATCACACTTTGTTAAACTCCCCCAATTTCCTCTTCTCTCCAAGTCATTTCCTCTGACGCACATTGACTAAATGAAACAAAACCTTATCAGCATTCGTATGTATTATGTATTATGTATACATATTTTCCTTCGTATTTTTTATATAATAAAAATCACAGCGCAGAAATATTTTCAACTATTTAAATTACCTACAAAACATCATCCATCCATCCTACCTTTGTACACCAAGTACCAAGTATTTATTGCTTGTTAGTTTTGAATTCTTATACAATTTTACAGTGACGAACTTTTAAAAAACTAGAGAGAAGAGCTAGAACAAGAAGAACAAGAGCAAGAAAAATAAAGAGAAGAAAGAAGTATACAGTGACTTGTTTCAAGAAATGAGTCAAGTAAATAGAAATGTGAATGACAGGAATGTGAAAAAGAGGACCATTATCATTCATTTTTATCTAACATCTAACGCATCCAGTCCAGTCGCTGTGAAACTTTTCAATGTATAATATATTTCCATTTCCATATTTTATGAGAAAATAATACTTCATTTTCCTATTTTTGCAATTTCAATTATATCATACGACCATCAGTTTTTAGTAGTTGACTACTATCATTACCATTACCATTATCATTAACATTACTCCTTCAATCTACATAAACATAGGGAGAATATGGCATTTAGTTTGACTGGACATCTTCTTCTTGAATCTTGAATCAAAATGAGATGTGTTGAGTGATACAAAAAAAAACAAACGTGATTGTACATTGTACAAACTAAGAACTATACAGACGGATGAGAATTTATCACAGACACACAACGCTTCAACTTTCAGATTTCAGATTATGATTCTTTTTCTATATATCTCTCTGATTCTGATTCTGATGCAGCTGGTGCTGGTGCTGACCGGTAGCAACAATCAAAGATCAAATTCACACACAGATGGAATGTACATTATACATGCATGCGTCCAAATATACTCACATCCTTAAATAAACTTTGTGAATACTTATTTACATCTATATGTACAGTGTACAACATTGACCATCAACTATCACACCTTTGAATAACATAACATATTCATTCTCATCTTACTTACTTTTATCTCACACACATGCATAGATTTCTGATATTTTTATTTTGCAGGTAGACACAAAACTCTTTAAGGTGTTTTAGTCTTCATTCTGTCTGCCAATGTCAATGCCAAGAAGAAGAAGAAGTAAAAAAAAAGTCCAATGAATTCAAGGGTTAAAAATGTGTAAAGTTTGTTAGGTGGTTTACAAAGTTTTTCTGTATAAAGACAGAGATACAAAATACAGAATACAGGCAGACACGGTATTCTGTATTTATTTGAGATTAGATAAAAGAAGAAAGTCAAAGTGTATGTACAATACACATATAAAACATAATATAATATAACGTGGTATAATATTATGGTATACTGAGCTGAACTGAACTGAATTTAATATTTGGCAAAACCACTTGAAATAACTATAATAATAATTATGTAACATCCTGAAACATGTTTTCTTTTTTCTTGAATTAATTAAGATGTTCATGAACCTGAACTACAACATACGATATACGTATACGATATAGGATAGAATGAATTGATTCCTTCTCCTTTTTATATGTAATCTTCCTTTTCTATCAATAATTATCCTTGTATATTTTGTACACTATCAACTATCAATCCTCAACCCTCAATACGCACAAGTATGAACAATGAACATGTCTACCTATCTCAAAACTTGTACCAATTACATGAATGGAATTTGTTCAAATGTAAATTTCCCAATATTCCACAGAATAATCTGGAAAACATGAGACTTGTTACATTTAACATGAAAAGTCATGTATGTGTCTTTTTTCTTTATCAATAATTGACAAACAACTGGTTCGAGATACTTCATATCTTCCTTTCCTCATTTTCTCTATAAACTAAACTGACAGAAAACAGAAGACAAACTTCTTCAAGAAAAATACATGCACATTTATTGTGATCAACTTGAGAGAAAATTGTTGCCCTTTTCACTCTTTTTTTTTTGAAGAAAATACAGAGGAAATTAAATCCTTTGATATTTGATATGAATCAAGGAACAAAACAAAAAACAAAAAAAACAGATTCTAATGTGAGAGGACCATATTTGGAATGTAATTTTGAAGCCATGTATATTATGTTACTCATTCCTCATTCCACATCTAGTTACGACATATTAGCACCTAATTAAGAGGTAATTGTACAATACACATTTTTTATTTGGTTTACAATTCGCACTTAAAATTATGAACAATGAAATATAATATCATGATACAACAAGCATTTATATTATATTGTATAGACACAGACAGACAGATAGATAGCATGATAATACAACTGGATGAATGAATGTGAACATACATAATAATATATTATACTTGTATGTATGTTTATGAGTATAATGTGGCGTTGTAAAACTGGTCCTATTTACCTCCACAAAGATGTAATTTTAATTATTATTGTTATGTTGAGAATCAACTTGTTTTATGGTCTTCAACTTATGGATACGATCTCTAATATATTGTTGGCATTGCTGTCTCTCTCTGCATGTGTGTATGATACAAAATACAGAGGGGAAGAAGAAGCTACAGTGAGTCGTGAGCAGTGAATAGGGAGTAGTAAAATATACCCGACATGTTTCCCAACCTCCTCATGCTGCCATCTTGGAAGGAGAGAGGCAAGCATGACCAGTAGCTTGACAATCAATTCCACGAATGCAGCACAGAGGACGACCAAAGGAAACTTTGTTCGTAAAAGTAAGCATACATCGTTTGCTTACTAAACAACCAATGACTAAACTCGTACCATTTTTCATGTACAATTTTTGTAAATATTCAAGTATGGAACAATTACAAGAGTTGAAATTGAAATGGTTAGTAATCTATTTGTGAATATCCTATTAACTATTACAACACATTGTGAAAAAAATAGAAAACAATTCATTCACAATACACATGCATGTATTAAGTATTGAGGATTGAGTGTTGAATTAATGAAAATCCTTTAAAATATTTACAATAATATTTGAAAAACGAATACACAAAACCTAGTACTTATTTTTCTGGTAACTTAACACAGATAAATTTAGTCATGTCAAAATAGTCTTTCTGCACCGAATGGAAAATACACACCCAAAGTCTCATCAATATACAAACAGAGATTTTTAGCAACCTCAAAATTGAAATTGAAATCAGCATACATGTAAATATATTATATTTTCCAATTCTATTCATCTGTACACCCTATTTTCATCCTTAATACAATACAACAATATACAATACAATTCCCAATTTAAATACGTATGCATAATAATGGTAATAATGCCTGTTTATAATTTTCGGTACAAGGAATTTTTTAATTTAAATTCAACCCACACTCACTTCCATAAAAACTTATTGATTTCACATGTGTACAGTGTACATGTTCGTGTGTTGCAAAATATTACAAAACGTCATTGAAAATTAATAGCTGTCATTTTGCAGCATCCAAAATTCAAGTATACACACACATGACTACAACATCATATGCAATTCTTTTTTTTATAAATGTATAGACAGACAAAACAAATCGAGACATTACCAAATTTCACTTATAGAATCCTATCCTATTTTCAAAACATTCTTAAATCCTTGATGAACAGCAGGAGGAGTGTAGCTTACGTATACAACTACAACCAAAACCATTGATGATACAACTATACGACTACAAATCATACATATATTATGTAGATAGTATGCATGCAAGCCGTTTAAAACTGCATCACTTACATCTCATTTCCTACACTTGTGTATTCTACAAACTAAAATCTATTCTATATTATAATATTATTGAAACCATGAAGGGAAAGTTAAGCAGCAGCAACAACGTCAGAGCATAACCATGATTAAAAACAGATGAAAGTTTCTACATTCTAGTCATTTCGACATTCAGCATTCAATATTCAACCCTGGACTCAAAAAAAAGTCTACGATAGAAAGGATGCCTATTATGAAAATATATAATACGATAATCAATTTTGTTGAAATAAAGTGTGTAAAATTGTTTTTAAATGTATGCATTCGTCCTTCATCCTTCGTCTACTAAATAATAAATAATATGCTGTGTTGTTGGTTGTGGGTTAGCCAAAAACTAAAATAAAAGTGGGAAAGTAGTGTAGCCAAATACCAAATATGCATGTAGATCGGATTTTTAATTTGTTCTTTTACAAAATACATCTATTGTCTATGTGTATACATTAACAATTTCGTAGTATGCAATTTGTATGTACAGTATAACTTGTACAGTAAAAAATGAAAAGTTTCCTTGACTCCATGCCTGTATTCCATATTTCAATGTGAATGTATACAATGTACATACATGGAGAGAGGGAGAATAAAGCGCCGTCGTCAAGTAGACCAAAGATGAGGACGACATTATAGAAAATATATACAGAAAGGGAGAACAGAGAACAGACATTTTTTTTCAAACCAAACCTTAAGGTGGTGTATGTGTGTGCACCTATCAGGCGTTTCAATGTGAGTCCAATTGCATTTCCTCTCTGTTTGGTGCTGGAGATAAATAAAAGAGAGCTGTCAAAAGTGCAACCGCCCTGCCGCCATCACACACAACCACCCTACCCAATCCAAGTTAGGGTGAAGGACCAAAGCCATCATGATTTTCAAAGAAAATGTTTCTCCGATTATCAATACTTCACCATCGACCCTTTTCCATTCCTAAAATCCCTCTTTCCAATCCCTTTATATGTACATTTGTACGCATGTTATCCTTTTCAAACTCCAGTACTATTCTACTTTCTACCAGTATACTGTTTAACATAGCTACCAAATCCTTTCTATTTAACCACAGTATTTTTTATTTTTTTATAATAATGAGTCAATTCGCCATAATATGATTTAAGTAACAGGATCTCTTGATCTCCTGTTATTACCAAGGAATATTTGCAAATATACATACTGTATAAACTTCTAATTTTTTTTATTTTTAATATCATGTAAACTTTCTGATGAAAAAACACTCCAATTTTCTTCTTTAGCTACATACATGGACGCAAGTACTTGACTCAAGTCCCTGAATTATTCTAATTTTCAGTGCTCATTCTAATCGTCATTTACTTGGACCTTGAAGAATACTTTCCTTTGATTTTTTAAGTGGCAGGGAAAAAATCCTACTTCAATTATATTAATTACTTTGTTACTTAAAGCCTTCTATGTATCCACAACATCCCACAATAATATAACATGCAAGTAATGTAACAATGTCCATCAAGTTCACACTGGAAAAATAGAAATTGTGCACATGCACATATACATGGATTCTACTATTTCATGAATACAACTTTTACACTTTGGAAATAAAAAAATGAAGCGACAAGTATTAATTAAAAAATGAATTTACTGCAACTTCTTATTTCTTCTTATTATTATTCTTCTTGATTACCAGTAGGTAAGTTGTAGATTAGAAACACAAAATTTCCTACACATTACACATGTACGTGAGGACAACGAGTGAGCAAGAAAAAAGAAAAAAGTAATCATGGAAATATGAAAGGGGGAAAAGTGATCTGTCAATACATGCAATGAAATATGACTCAACTTCAAACTTCATTTTCCTTCCCGTACGAAACTAAACTACTAGAATAATAATAATAATCATCATCATATGTACTTTTGCTACATACATTTTACATGAGTGTTCGTTGATATTTCCAAGAACCTAGCACAGTATTTGTTGCTTGAAATTTATTTGTGCATTTATGCAAGTCTATCTGAATAGAACATATACGATAGTAGAATCGCTATACATAATACATTCAAGTACAAATACAACTACAGAAATCTCCCTCTCATGTGAATAATATTTCAATGTACTATTGCATATTGCATGTACGTAAAAGGTACACTGTACACTGGTATTTTTCTCAACCAATCTTCTTTCTTAAGTCATCCTTTAACTTACTATAACTATAGAATAATTTTTTCTTGCTCTTTCCTTCTCTATTATCGTAGTTTTGCCGAGGAGTCCTCTAAAGGAAAAGAAAAATGCACCTTTTAGTTCAGTTCAGTTGTACATACACGTACAACGTACAACTTACATGGATACCTTGGGCAGCTCAACTTGATTCACTGCATATGTAATCAGTAATCACAATTTTGTAGGCATAATAGTGGGGTGGTGAGATTCAGGATAAATTGTTGTATTTATTTCGTTCCTTTTCCATCTTTCTTTCTTTCTTTTTCTATGCCTGGCCGTTGCTTAGTTTCTATCTGCTCAATGTTCAACGTTCAATGTTGAATGTTAAGCTGGGCAATTTTTCTCGACCATTCATCAATGGAGATTCCATGTAAACAAAAGTACAGGTACACATAGAAACAATGCATGTGTAATGTGTACTCCAAATAATGTTTCTCGTCGGCGGTTTTAATGTTTGTGATTAAGGACGAGCATGAAATCACACGCCAAAAAAGTACTTAATGATAGGCTTTGCAAGTCCTACAGAAAAACTGTAGAGTTTTCAAGTAAGAATCAGAGAGAGAGAGAGAGAGGGAGAGAAAGGGAGCGAGAGACTAGAAAAACTAATACTTGTGTAGTCAAGTTTTTCCCTTCATACCTTTCCATTTTCTTTTTAGAAGGATTTTAATCATGTGTCCAAAGTTGAAACTAAAATGTTGAGTAAATATTTTTTCATCTAGGGTTTCCCCTTTTCCCTGTACACTATACATTTCATGAACAAGGACAGAAAAACATTGCATGTTTCAGGAACATCCAACAACAAACATCAATACTGCCAACAAATTATATTTTCTAAAGTTTCAATATGCTCACGTAATATGTAATTTTTGTATTTTGTGTTTTGTGATACAAACTTTAAGAATATTTAAAGTTCACTTAACATTTAACACGTGCAACTATAAAAATCACACATATATTTCAAAAATCTGTCAGATTTTTTTGGTATAAATACTGATATTTTTCCACACTTGAAGCTATTAAAGCCGCTAATATGTGTAGGTTTGAGTCAACTTTAAAGTTCATCAAACATCTAATAAACCAACTGAATCATTCCGATACCGATACATAGTAGCATTACGGATTTGAAATGAGCATCATGTTGTGTTCAAGTAAATAAAAATTTTATGCATTTAATATTTAAGAGAAAAGTCTAGCTTCTTCATTTCGATGATTAATATTTTTATACATATGTGATATCGTAGCACTACTCATAAGTCATACTGTATAGTATCGCTATTATTATTCACATTAATGCCAGTGCCAATGCTATTGACTCAGGTATTACATCTGATGCATAATACCGTACATAATACAATAGTATGCAATAGAGTACATCGTACAGTTCAAAATGTCTTGGTAGTGCTCGATGGAGCTTAACAATCGACTTGATATAACAATGGAGCACAACGAATAGTAAAATTTTCTTTGAAGTGGCGCCATTATGAAAGCATTGTTACACGAGGTGGATAGCCACCGTCACCTTATGAAGAGTACGAATACGAATTACAATACTCAATTTTTTCTTCTTCATAAATAGGAAATCAACTGTATTACATAAGTCAACATTTCCTGTTTGTGCGACAGCACACTGTAAAAATTGTTGAACTTCCATGATAGAACTAAAATAAAACATAAAAACAACGCGTTGACACCACACAAAATAACATGAACTGTCAACCAAACGTTCTGAGTTCTAAATTCTGAATATCTTTACAAAAGCTACAAATGAAAAACATTTTAAGCATGTTTCATAAAATATGAAATGAACATTGAATGTAGAATGCATGTTTAATATTTAGATATGGGTTAATAAATAAATTTCATAATAATCCTAGATTTGAAATAAATGGTACAATTCAAAATTATGCATTGAATAATGTTATATAACTATCAAAGCAATACCTTTGCAGTGTCTTTTTTACAAATTAAACATGTTCATATTCTATAATCTACCTTAAAGTATGACGTCATCACACATATTCTCCCTCAAGTTTTTACAATCTAATCGTAAATTTTAATGGCTTCAAATTACAAACAGGCAGGTTGAATTTTGAAGTGTGCATAGTGCAGACGCACATATATATATGTATTATGTAGGTAAAGCAAAAGTTGTAAACACTTGCATTATGTTTGATGTACACGAGTTCACTTAAAAACGGGAATTTTTGTTCCTTTTACTTTCTTTAAAAAATAATAATAATGTCATTACTATACTTTTTTTTTCGTTTAAAGGATAATCTTTTTCCTAAATTCAAATCCACATTATTCATCATTCATCATGTATCAAAAAATTGTAGCCTATAAAATATAGCACATGTAAATATGTAAGCTCAACACTCAAAACTCAACACAAATTCCCTCATGAGGAACTACTTGCAATCATATGACAAAAAACAACGATAACGACTACGACAACATCAAGCACAAAAATCTGCAAGACAATGTCAAATCCATTTCCAAGTCTGACAATCGTAAAGTCAATTATTAATTACCCATTAGGATTTTGATGATAGCTTTAAGTACGAGTACGAGTACAAGTACGACTATACAAGTTATTTTTCTCATTGTACACGCATACACATTACACATTATACATAATAAGTACATAGTAAACGACGTACAAGTTCAAAACTCTGTAATAAATTTGTATTCAATATGATACTTCACATTCAAAACTCTATACTCCATTCATTCATTTTTACTCGTCATCTAATTCCACATATTATACCGACAATACAATTGAATCAGTGTAGAGATTTGTAAATTTTAAAAAGCATGTAAAAAGTTTGTCCTATTTTCTCACATTTTTCTACCCCTTCATTTTAATTCTAAATTAAAAATTACAAATAAATTTTGTCACTCCTTGCTTTGACAGTTAACTATCTTAGTAATCAATCAATTTAACCCACTCTCTTTGATCCTCGGTCTTGGAGGACGGTTTTGGAAGAGAAGATATACGTGCGTGCCAAAAAGTGCATACGTACTCACAATTCACAATACTCAATGCTCAATACTCACAATGAGGACTTATGCAAGTACCAAACCAAACCAATGTTCACGTACACAAATGAAAAGATTTAATTTATTTTTCTAGCAATTAACCGTGACTATGGTTTAGTGACTATGAAGAACAATAAAAATAAGTTGTCGGAATAAGCCATCGGATGAAGAAAAAAAATGCAAAGAAGGCTTTTCTTTATACTCTTATCTATTTGGCATATTATTATTATTATTATTACAGAGAGAGAAGAGAGAAGTATGTGAAAGTATACATCATAGATCATTGGAAACACCAACTGATTTTACACATTTTTACATATGTACTAATATCTCAAGTGATAGGTACACAGTACACAGTACACGATATGCCATTCTGAATAAGATTTACCTACATCTATATTCTATGTGTAATTGTGAAGGTCTAAGAGAATGGCAAAATTTTGTTCTTAATACAATCTCCAGATATTTTTGAACAAGTGTACACAGTACACAATACTTAATACACACACACACTCATGAGTATGACTTAACAAACATGACAATATAAATACGAGTGAAAAATAATATTGACGAAAAAGAGAAACAGAGAGTACTAACGATCTATCGAGGGATGCGAATGAGAGGCCTTCAAAAATTTATTACCTCAAATAAAAAATTCTGATACGCCAAAAATACTAGGTTATACGCTAAACATGGCTATGTACTATATGTACAGTTCTTTCTAAGTACATATACATATTTAAATATCCCTGTCGCATGTGTATATCTTACATCAAGTTGTATTGATGACTAAACCATAAACTACGTACAAAATACAACTGACAACGACTAAGAATAAATAAATGTGTCTTTCATCACTAAATTACGTGTAGAGTGTAGATTTAAAACTTGTCATGATCACTGATCATTTCTGTCACGTGGCCATGGTTGTGCCGCTATTGAATATTATTGAACATTATTGAATGTGCAAAGTTAGAGAATCTCCTTTCAATACTACATAGCTAAAATAGTAATCATAATCCTGATTTATTTAAACTATTTGACTATTCTTCTAATCATCCACATTGCTCACATGACTAATGATTTAAAAATTTTAAAAATAGTAAATATATATAAATAAAATATAATTGTTTTTAAATTCAAGTTCTTACCAAATAGTTCCTTGATGACTTTTCTTCGGTGATCTTCTTCTTGTCTGACCCTCAGAGTGGAGTCGCAGTTTTGCTTCCTAACAATCAATCCTTTTCGTCGATGCATTTAAAGTTTGCATTGTCCAAACTCCATCTGTGTAAATCCATGGTGAATATATTTATTTATTAACTTTTGGAAATGATTACGATTGTGGTAGTTATAACAAATAACTAATGATTGATTAATCCGTCCAACTGCACACACGGATTACAATTTATATAGGTTTATTCTGTTTTCTATGAAATAAAATCCAGTCACTATTTGTATTATATATTATGTATTCAACTCTTTAACAAGTTTATTGATAAAACAAAGAGTCCTATGGGATTTGGAGCGTTTCTGGGCAGCATACTTTTGACCGTGATGCCATAACATTTTGACAGAACACCAAAAAGCAAACTTTTAGAGCATAAAATTTCCTAAAAAGTTTGTTCTGGCACCAAAAGTTGGCCCTCGATAGTTTGGCTTCTAGGAGCCCTTGAA
>JABASP010000851.1:0-39154 GCA_019776565.1 Sminthurinus signatus | reverse complement strand
ATCCAAATCCAAATCCATTGTCTTTACTCATTTCCCCTTTTCCCAGTACAAATTTCAGTTTCTTCCTCTTCAAGAAACAATTGGACATGAGTTGTAAAATCCATTCAATTTGTACACTTTTCCTCTGTCTTCTGTCTCCTGTCTGCTCTTATCATCTTATTAGCAATCTATTTCCTTCCTCCTCCATTTCCCAATCAGGATCTTTTCTCTGCCTCTTCTCCATTGTTTATTCATTCCCTCTTTATTCCGAGTCAAGTTAAAACTGTCACTGCTCCGAAATCCAACCAGATCTCAACCTCTTGTCATTATTCTTCATTATTCAAATCCCTCAAAAGCATAAAAAACATAAAAAGTCCTCTCCTTTGCTTTTCTGAAATAAAAAATGAAAAAATCATGAGGTAAAACTGAGAAGGATTTTGGACTTTGAAGTTTGAAGTTGGACTTTGTGAAATTGGTTCAAGTTTCATGTGTGTAGAATGTAGAAGATTAGGGATGGATTTATATGCACCAAATAAGCAGAAAAAGAGGAGACAAAGAAATGATTTGAAATGACAGTGCTTTTGTGGATATTTGCTTATTCATCGTTCATCGCATAGGGAAATGCAATTAATAAAGTAATAAAGAGATGTGCTGGAAGTGAATTGTGAATGGAGTGAGGAAAATGAAATGTAAGATGTTAATGGGAAGAGAGAATAAAGAATAAAGAATAAATGTGGATGAGTAACAGGATTTGGGATGGAGTTGATTGTGGATTGTGGAGAAAAGAATTGAATTGGTTTGTTTTGTTCGGCAGGTGGACATCATTACGAGAGACATGAGCAGCGGATTCCGCAGAGTCCGTCCTCCTCCTCTTCTTCTTCCTCGTTGTCGGACGGCGCTGGTTCTGGTGGACAGTTCAGTGACTCTCAGCAGCTTTTCTACACCTCGGGAAATGGCGGGATTGGGAGTGGGGGTGGGAACGGGAATGGAAACGGCGTACAAGAGTCAACGTGGAGCGGGGCTCAGGCGGAGGGAAAGAGCGGGAATACCGGGAATAGCGTGTGCGTGTCGCCTGGGACGGTGATTTTGGCCCTGGTGATTCTGGGAATCGTCCTCATCATCTCCGCCTCCGTCACTCTCTGGTTCGCCCTCAAAAGATCCGAACTGAAAAAACTACAGATGAAACACTCCTTTCAGCACAGTCCGAGTCCTTACTACAGATTCAGTCAACACTGGTGAACTCAATAATGTGAGTGCTGAACGGAAAAGAGTGCAGAGTGCAGAGTCAACGGGACAAAGTAAATCCACCTCAAGATAAACAACAAACAACAAACAGAATTGACGAGTGACAGTCATTCTCATTTACTCTGCATCTCAAATCTCAATGTTTTTACATGCCATTTTAATCTATTGAATCTACTTGATAGTTTAATCATCCACAAATTTAATCGAGAGGTTTTCTACCAAATGTAGTCTGAATTATCTATTTTTTGTTACGTTTTTATTTATTTATTTATTTATTATTTATTTATTTATTTGTTTTATTTGAGGGACGGGATTGGATTTTGAATATTTGTTGGTGTAAGGGTTTTAATTGAATCTCAGATTCTACCATTTTGTTTTTAGTATGTATTTGTTGGTATTTTCATGTTACACAAACTCATGTTTTTGTGTTTTGTGTAACTTTTATTATTATTACTTTTAGTATATTTAGTATTTAGTATTTAATTTTATAGGAAATATTATTTATTTTACTAGTGACTGACTTTGCGTCGCGGGTTAACTCGTTTTTGTATGTTGTATTTTGTACACATGAAAACTGAATGAATGAAATAGAAAATAGATGAGACTCTGATGGAAAAATGGGAAATTACATATGTGAAATTATGTAGGTCCAAAATGATTCCATTAGTGGTTTGTCTGTTGCCTGTACTATTTACTATTTACGCAATACGCATTACGCAGTGCGTGGAACAATGCGTGTGTGGTGAGTGGAGTCTGGAGATGATCATCATGTTTTTTTGTTCAGATGGAACTAAATTAAAAAAGAATGAAAATGAAGATGGAAAAGCGAGTTAAGCCCAAAACGTAATTTCAGGACGAAAGTAAAAGGTGCTCGATGCTGACCAAAGCTGGATTTGTGATACTCTGTGTCTTATTATGTTTTTATATTGCATAATTTTACATAATAGTTTACTCTTTACTCATTTACCTACTCTCAATTACGTTCAACCATTTATTTTCTACTTTTTACTTTTACATAAAACATAAAAATATCATGTCATTTATTTATTTGTTGTGTTTAATTATTTTGTGTCAGTTCTCAGTTATTACATTGAATATTACGCAGTGTTACCATGTTGTGGGTAAAAATGAAAATGAGGTTATGCTTCAGTTCTTTTCCCTGTTTCCGCACAAGCAAAACATTAAACATGAATAATTGAGTTATGAATTCAAAGTTCTCCTATGAAATGTCAAAGGTGAAGGTCGACTTTGAGCTTTCTCATCTACATTTTTAATGGGATTCTTTTTACTTTTTTACTTTTTTACTTTTTACCATAATCCAATTGTTCATTTCTTTTGTTGTAGCTAATAATTTGGTGGATTTTTTATGTAGTTTTTTTATGCCTCAATTGAATTTTGCATGTAATTTGTAAACTGTAATTTGTCTGGGGCTAAATAAAATGCTTACTAAAAATCAAAGACAAAGGATACTTTTTTTGTTGAAACTGGAATTGAGACTG
Organism: Sminthurinus signatus; assembly: GCA_019776565.1. Classification (NCBI taxonomy): domain Eukaryota; kingdom Metazoa; phylum Arthropoda; class Collembola; order Symphypleona; family Katiannidae; genus Sminthurinus; species Sminthurinus signatus. The sequence goes on along the minus strand of JABASP010000851.1, from coordinate 36,431 downwards.
GAGCATAAACTCAATTTTGTCTACATGAAGATGTTGTGTGTTGTTGTAATCATAATTGTAATTGTGCTGAAATTATGAGCCTGTTCATTCAAGATATTATATTTTATATGAGATATTTTTACGACTCAATTTAGTATTTTGTAATAAAGACGAATGGGATTGAATAAAGTAAAATAAAAGTTGTAGACAAAGACATTTTGGTGTTTTCATTTTTCATGTTACATGGAAAATGGATGACTCGATGGTTTACTGTGAATTCCAAATTCCAAATTCAAATGTGCATACATAATACATAATTTTGTAGGATGATGAAGCTGTTGCCTTTTGGATTGTGGATGACATGTGAAAGACGGTTGAGTTTGGAGTTGGGATGAGGACACTGAAGTTGGTATTGAGATGGCCAAAAATGAACAGTAAATACTTTTTACATTTGCATGTGCGGATAAAAAGTCTCCTTTTGAATGATGAAGATACTTCAAGTGTTCAGTGTTCAGTGTTTGATGGAAACCAAAATGATTCGTGATTTTCTCACGCCAGACAACTCGATCGAGAAAAGGTGTACAACCTTTTCTGTCCTCTCTTTTCTTGTCTTTCTTGTCTTCTATTTTCCTGTGACATGATATGTATAAATGCTAAATGGTATGCAAAACGGGGAGTAACAAGAGTAAAAAGAGGTATTTTTTCCTCTAAAAAATTCGTCTTGCTCGTTAGATTTTGTATTTTGTGCTGTACTGTCGACTGTGGACTGTGGACTGTCGACATTTTAACTAATAGCAGCAAGTCCTTAGCACATGATTACTTTTCAATCTCTCCCATTTCCACACCACACACAGTTTTTCCTCTTTTTTTCTTTTTCCTTTTCCCAATCATAAAATGTAAAATGTCCTCTGAGTCCATCACCTTCAACTTGAAATCTCACAACTCACAGCTCACCAATTTCACACTCCGCTCTGCTGCTGCTGCTGTGTGGATTTATGGCGATTCATGTATTCAAATTATATCACACACTCCACACTCCACACTCTGCATTCCCAATCCCAATTTATAATTTACATCCATTAGCCAAAACTACATTCACTTTTTACTCTTTTCTCAAGCCACGTTACACAAACGTTTCCACTTTTCTCTCCTCTTCTCATTTCTCATCCTCAACCCTCAACATGACGAATGACGAATGACGAATGAGAACTCAATCTTGGATAAATGATTACTAAATAAATATTCCATATTCCACCTTTCATGTCCAGTTTATTGACAACTTTTTCAAATAGAAATAAATAAAACAGGATTAACAAGTCCGTTACTTTTCTCTTTTATAGTTCATAGTTTGTGCATGAGAGAGACATGTGACATGTGAATTGGGTATTTTGTATTTTATATTGTGCGATACTCTTTTTGTGGTGCATCCGAAATTTATAACTCGTGTTATTTTAAAGCGGATATGATTTTTGGATTTTTGGATTTCCTCGACACTTGGCAAATTCTCTTTATGGTTTCTCCTTCATTTGGTTTTCTCAGAATGTCAAAGCCCATTTTCAACTTGAATTCTTCTACTCGTCAATTTTTACACGTTTTACAACATCTCAAAACTCACAACACAAAACACATGATTTCATATTCTTTTTAGTTTTTAGTACAAGTTCAATTTGACTCTTTCCCCTCGCCTCAACTAAATACTAAATGTAAATGAAGAACCTCTTTTGAGAGACCATTTAAAATCTCACTTGCACTTGGACAAGAAAGATAGAAGAAAAATGTGATTCCTTCTTCCGAGTCCCTGTGTTTGATTTGTGCTGAGGTTCGTGTTGATGAGTGATGAGGGGTGCGTGAATGGGAATTAATAGCCCGTAATTACACACACGTAACAGCTAATAGCACAACAAGAGTCGAGTTTTGAGTTTAGAGTTTCCGGCTCCTTCATCTTTTACACGTACAACTCCGTCCCTTTCCTTCCTTTTTCAGCATTTTCACCATTCCGCATTTCCATTTTGCATGTTTTGTTGTAAATTCTTGTGTGTGCATTGGCTTTTCTGTTTTCTGTGTTCCTGCTCCTTTGAGTTGTGAGTTGTGAGTTGTGATACAGGGATAATTTCTTGTTGTTTATGGATGATTTACGAGGCATTCTTTCATCGGTCTCCGCGAGTGCTTTCGTCTTTCGTCTCATGTGGAGAATGTGTCATGCAGAATGCAGAATACAGAAAACACAAATCGGACACTACTTGTAATTTGAGCAGACGCTTCAGCTTTGAGCAAAAAACGAGCGAAAGTAAACTATCATCCATTATTATTATTATCATTATTATTATTATCATCCTGCACTTTTTGCACCAGGTAAAAAACTGGAGAGGAATCTGCTGCATAGGAAAGACAGAGGAGAATAGAATTCCTAGACATGAGATGATTCGAGAACAAAGACAAAGACAAAGAACAAGTCTCTTGTCTGTTGTATTAATAACTGATATGAATATTAAATATTATGCGCAATTCCAAGATTCAAGATTCAACATGATTCACTTGCTCCTTTTTTCCCCGTTCCGCTCCTCACAAATGAGATTGATTGTCAATTGTGAATTGTGAATTGTGAATGGTGCATTGTGAATGGGGATTGTGAATTGAGTGAAGGGCGTGTCATGGTCATGCCGCTTTTTCCTCAGCCACTGCAAACTCCAAACTCCAAAACTGATACAATTCTCCTACACAAATTCAAGTAGCTTTTATTTTGGTCTCATAAGTATTTTCTATTTTCAGACTGATTTTTCACGAGGCAGGGAAATTACCTGTACTTTTTGAAATTGTCCTTGCTGTGAATTCTGGTTCAGCTGATCAACAAATGTAGAAATGTAGAAACACTCAGATGATGAGCACTGGATGAATTTGGGATCTCTGTATTTTGTGGAGGAACAAAATGTAAAATGTAAAGTCCAAAACTCAACTGACAAAATGTTATTATTTGCAGAGAAGGACGTGAAAAAGGGCGCAAGGATTTCACAATTTCACTCTCCTTTTCATGAGGGATTCAGTATGAGAATAGACTACTCTAGCATCCTAGCATCAAAATAAAAACACGGATGAATCTGACATGTCAAACTCAAACTCCTCATTTGTAAGACAAATGGGAAAAAATTGATTCTGAAACTTTAGTATTTGCATTACATAACCTAAAAATCCCAAATCTACTGTATGAATTCGAAGGATTGGATGATTTGTACTTTTTATTATTAGTATTTGTTTCCAGTCCGAGTGGCGTCATCATGAGCGAGTCCAAAGGATAATTTGCGCGCAGTGTAGGACGAATCACAAAGTCCACGCCAAAACACTCGCAACTCGCACATCCTCAAAAAAAAACCTACTAATTTTTTGTGTCACTAAACTAAGGAAAAGTTGTGTGTATTTTTGTATTTGGACTTTGGTGTTTAGTATTTGGTATTTGTTTTGATGACATTGACTTAGATTCGGAATTGGGATGCCATCAAAAAATCAATCTCCCTTTTCAATGGATAAATTATTTTTATTTTTATGGTTTGATTTTTTGGGGGGTTTGATGTTTGATGTTTGATGTTTGATGAGAATGAATTAGGATTTTGTGTGTAGATAAAGAGTAAAGTTGAGGTCGGCGGAGGATGGCGTGATACAGGACAATTTCCACCATCAAATGTTATTGCACAATGAATAATAAATAATAAATAGTAATAAAGCGAACGGTATTTGATGGTCCGAGATAATTTATGTTTTATGTGAGTGTTGAGTGGCAGAATTCCCGTTTCCAGACCAAACTTGATCTTGTGAGTTGTGAGTTGAGGATGTCTAATTCAGATTTATTGAGTAACGCGAAGGGTTTTGTGCTCCTGTTTGTCCTGTTGTTGTGTGTGGATGGTGGATGATCTGGATGTGCGAGTGTTTTACAGCTCAAAGTTCCTCTGTCATGTCATGTGATTTCATGTGAGTTGAGTTTTGAGTTGAGTGGATTTGATGTGTAGGGCATGAAAAGAATAGCATATCAAATTTGGACTGTGCGTTGTCGATCAGGAATGTCAGCGGGAGGTCTGGATGATCCTCTGCAACATGCAAATCACTCTGCTCCTCTCTCTTTGTTTCACACTCAATCCTCATCTCCTCATCTCCTCAATACTCATCTCCTCACCTTCACACTCTCGCACTAAAACAAAACAAATCTCAGCCACGGACACAACAAAAACAACAACAGACTCAAATTATCTCCACTTGGAAAAAAATCCTACTCAATTTTGGTACAGTAAACATGAACAGATTCAGAATTCAGAATTCAGATTCAGATTGAGATGGAGGCAGAAAGCACAAGATTTGAATGTCTACGACCATTTCCGTTTCCTCCGCCTCAAATCAACATTGAGAAAATAAGGTGAGTCGAGTGGTCATTTTGGAGTAGAAAAATCCCAGAAATAAGAGAATGAGAAAAACGGGATTTTGTTGCGGGAGTCCATTCCGTCGAGTAATGAAAAGGTTAGTGAGAAATGAAACTCAGAGTCAAAGGGAAAAGCAACTGGATTCCGGAATTAAATTAAATGTCGAGTCTCAGTATGAACAACTCTTTTGTTTTTTGTTTTTTGTGCATGGATGATTTGCGTGCTAATTTTGGAATCAACTTTGTTTTGTAGCTGTTTTGTAGTTTTGTTGTTTTGTAGTTTTGTAGTTGTGTTGAGGGAGAGGAAGACAAATTCCACTAACCTACAACAGACTCCGCACATAAGAATGCAAAAAACAACTGTATTAATTTCATTTGGGATCCGAGTACAAACTCAAAACTCAAGTATCATCACGAACTCCATTCTTCACTGTCAATTCCCAATTTGTCCATTTCATATTCATTTTACATGTCTCTTTTCTCTTCTGCCCTGCTCCTCGAGTTTCGAGAGGACTGTCAAGTCGAGTCGAGTTGAGTTGGGAATAATTAAAAATCCCTGTCTCATTCTCCGCTTTTCCTTCGCGTCTTGCGTCTCGGCCATTCCTTGAGATTTTTATCTATCTACGTCTTTGACTTGGACTTGGACTGCGGATCACAAAAGATTCCACTTTATTGATTCATTTGTATTTTGTGTTACACCGTTTCCCATTTTTGCCACACACATTCACAAGAACGTTTCCTCTTGCGATGCAGATTCCACATTGGGATTTGGCTCAAGTTGGTCATTAAATCAAATTAAAAGAGTCTCCTTCAAAAAATGAAGGAGACTGGAAAAGCGTGTTTCTCAGTTTAGATCCAAGTCCAAACTTATCCTCATTTTGCATTTTGCATCTATTTCGCCGTTCCGTGGGCGATCCGCTTTTGTTGTAAAATTCTGGTCTGTTGCGACTGTAATTACTTTTGAGCGGATTCACAATTAAAAATTAAAAATGCATTCCATATTCCATTCTGTTTTCTGTTTTGTGCGGAGTGGGGGAATTTGGAATGAATTGATGAAGAATCTCTGGTTGATCTATGATTCTCTTGTGATTTGTGATTCTCTCTGATTAATTCTTGTACTTTGTCCTCCGTCTTCAAACTTCAAAACAACGAGTTCCATTTCCCATTTGTCCTTTCAAGTTGTGATAGAAAATCCCATGCTTTAAAATTTAAAATCATCCATTCTTTATTCTTTATTCAGTTTTCAGTGCACTTTGTTGTGATAATGGAGAGAATATGGACAGATTCATCATTCATCGTTCCTCATTCATCCATTTTTGCCTCTTCATCCTTCCATCCGCAAATCCAATCCAAACCACCCAAGAAGCTCGCTCTTTCTTTCTTTCCTTCTTTCCATTTTCCTCCTCAAGGATAAAAACCAAACCGGGAGCGACCAGAGCAAAGTCAAAGGAGCAAAGTCAAAGTCCCCTCACCTCATTTTCCTCACTCATTCCCTCACCACCGGCCAAATCCTGTGAATCCTGTGAATTCCCTAAGCTCTGCCAAATTTCACATGCCCGATTTGTAATACGAAAATGGGAAACATGACTTTGAGTTGTGCAGGGAGGGTGTGAAAAGTTGAAAGGACTTTTACCTTTTACTTCACTCTCAATTACTCAATTCTAATAAAAAATAAAAGTACCATCCAAATTCATAGTTTTGTCAAAAATTCAAAGACATATCAATTTTTAGGAAGTGGGAAATTTGAGATGCTTTGGATTTTGGGTGATGGATCAAAATCCAAAATAGTATTTAAAATAATATGTACTGTTTACTTTTTACAGCTGATGATCAAGTTGAGGATATTTAATATTTGAGATTTTGTGCGTAGTGGGAAAATGGGCTGAGATAACTGTTCAGTGTTCAGTATGATTTCAGTTGTAAGTAAAAAGTAAACAGGTTCATTTGTGGAAAGAGAGAGAGAAAAAGAGAAAGAGATTCCAGTAGACACAAACTAATTTGTAGATGCACGTATTTGGTATTTGTGTTTTGTGTGTGAGTAAGAGTTGAAGAGGGAGCCGTGGATCTCGATCCGTGTGTTGTTACTCTACAAAATCCACAGTTAGACTCGGGAGGACTCAGTTTCCCATTTGCTGCATCCTCATAAATTACAAACAAGGTTACAGTTTGTATAAACCCCAAAACACCCAGCACAACACAGCACGAAGCACGAAGAAGCAGAAAGCCCAAGATGAAATGAGATGCGTGATACATTTATTCTCATATTCTTCCCTATCATGAATTTTATGCATTCACAATTCACAATTCACACAATTCCAAGTGACAAACAACAAGTAACAAGAAATAACAAATAACAAATACAGAAAGCCACACAACTCGTCTCTTTTGTTTTCTTCCTGTGACTTTTCCTCTTTTTCCTTCCCATCCAAACAAACAAACAACAGAAAGAAACACAACTGGATTCTGCTCCTGCCTTTTCCATTTGTTTCCATTTGTTTCAATTGATACACTTTTTATCCAATTCATTTCTATTTTCTATTCTTTTCCCCTGTCCCGTTTTTCTCATTCTCTCTGCGTAACAGTCAAATGTCAGGTTGGTTCTCAGCATCTTTTATCTTTTATCTCATTTCATGTCATTTGTGCCTTGACTCTTTTCCTATTTCCTATCCACTCACTACTGACTCCTCCAAACTACATGTAAATGTACATGCAAATAGCAAATAAACAACATTCTCTGACTTCTGACAGAACACAAACTCTGATGAAACGGGACAAGTACAAAAAATGAACAAATCCCGCATACATCGGGAAATATTAATTTGGACAAAGTACGATGACATTCACTCACTTTCAACTTTCAACATATTTTTACCTGGAGTAATTAAACGGACGGGAAATCCGTTGTCTCGTTGACTGCAAAAAGGTACAAGCGATTCTGGCGAAGATGTGCCAAGGAAAATGAATGAAAACTACGATACAAACTCTTGCTCACAAAAATAAAAGGGAGAAGCTGATTTGTGATTTGGATTGTTGAGTTGTGACCTTGAGCATCTCACGCTCGTCTGCACACAGCACAAGACACAAGACATTTCTCAACCAGAATTATCAACAAATTCCGGACCAACACATTCCACACAAAACTGAACAAAAGACAAAAGCAAAACAAGAGTTCATAATTCATCACCAGAAATCCTTGAATCTTGAACGTCCATTTTCCATTTGTATAAATATAAATAACTCATAAAATACAGTAAAATCCTCATGTTGAAACAGAAATAATAATATTATAAGAATGATATGATTTGCAACTCGTATGTTTTTTTGAGGACTGGATTCAAGATCCGTGGTGGGATTAGCCCGGTTCCGCGCATTTCATGTTCATCCACAAAAGTCCACTGTCCACTGTCCACTGTGTCCATGTGTAAGTACGTCCGCTTGGAATTAGGCACATTTACCATTTAAAACTCCCGTTCAATTTGTATTATTTGCACCGTCTCTTGACGCTTGACACAATTTTCAGTGAATTTAGAATTTGGAGCTGGTGCTGGGAAAAGAATAAAAAGGGCAGAGTGCTCAAGTGCTCAAGAGGGGACAGAAACAAGAGGTTCATTGTTGATTGTTGATTGGACATAATGCATAATACGTAATGGGTTAGACATGATACAATTGCAAAGTAGGGAACTGTTCCGCGGAGCACGGACACAACTCAATGGAAATAGAAATAGTTTCAAATTCTTCTTCTTTTCGCTGGTCATCATCTTATTCTCTTATTCTCTTATAGTTGTTGAGTTGTGGAGTGGTGAATGTGAACATGTCACTTGGCGGACTGCAAATATTTACAAGTGGTCGCTTTGTTTGCTCAATCCTCCGAGTGTTTAAATGCAGTAAAATAGTCAATTGAGAAGAAGAGAACTGTTATGTTGGAACAAGAATAGAGCACAAAAGCATCATAAAAACTGAAGTGTTGAGGATTGAGAGGAGAGTGTCATGGGTTTTAGAGCTACTCCACTCATAATCATGTTCAATGTCCACGCGAGAATCGACAATTCCCCATCCGCACACAATCACACAATTCAACACAGAAATAGAATGACTCGTGAAACGGAACGGGATTCTCTCATCACATTCCTCATCACATCTTGTTTGACTAAATACTTAGACGGTAACTGAAGCACATAAAAAATAAAAAGTATTCCAACTCCGTTGACTCATTGTCCTTGTCAGCACTAAACACACACACATTCAAACATTCACAGCACATCAAGTAGAACAAAAAACAAAGTCAATTCAAACATCAAACATCTAGGCCAGTTGTACAATTAAACAAGGAGAATCAGGGAAATGGTCAAGAGGACGAAAGATGCGACTCCAAGTCTCTTGATTGTGCAATTAGTCAAAAGACAACTCAAATGATTTGATCCGCTGTCACCGTCTCGGGTTTTCTGCTTCCTGCACAATCCAGAACGCCAACTTGATTTTGTTCCAGATTTATTACGCTGAATGCTGAATGCTGAAAAAGGGGACATAAAATATTAAATGTTATGCAAATGATTGTGCAAATTATGGGAAATTCCGAGGCTGGGTCTGGAAATGCTTCTGTGAGAGTTTTCCACCAACTCAAAGTGTGACGGTGCGTTTTGGGTTTTGGAGGAGCATTGTTTTTGTGATGGGATGAGTTGTTGGTTTTTGAGGATTCTCCGCAACATGTGCGGTGACTTTTGAACACATGAACAGAAACAGAAACAGACGGAGCTCCTGTTTCTCGGTGAGTCAAGTGGACGGAGGAGAGAGGAGAGAGACAAAAAGAAAAGAGAAGAGAAGAAAAAAGAGGATTTGACAAATTACAGGTTGTTTGTTGTGTGTTGTGTGTTATGTGTTGTGGATGAAGAGTGGAGAATGAAGATTGCTGTGGATGTGTCCCATTCCCACTCCAGCCCAACTCCAACATGAGGACGAAGGATGACCAACAAAGACTTAGACAAAGCATGAAAAGATGCTGGTTTCATTCTCCAAGTGAAACAGCAGACGCAGAATCCACTGAGCAATTACGCCCTGACTCTCCGCAAATCATTTCCACACCATGACATTTCAATATTCAACATCCTATCATTTTTTACTACCTCATTATTATTATTATTATTTTATTATCATTTTATTATTACGTCAGTCCTGCGAACCACTTTTAGAAACAGGAGGACAAAGAACAGAGTGCAGAGTGGACCCAGTCGGAAGCCATTAATCATGGACAAATTATGAGTCTCTTCTGATTCTGAATTCTCAATCAATTTCCGAGGCAGGGAAAGATTTGCTTATGAAATGAACATTTGATTGGGAATTGAGAATTGAGAATTGAGATGTGCTGGTCACTGGTCAGCGGACTGGCTGAACAAAAGAAGGATATTTCCATCCTCACATTTCTGCACCTTCATCTTTAAACATTACTCAGCATTCAGCAGGCAGCAGGCAGCTCAGACTTTGAATTCTTTTGTCTTGATTTTGTTTGATTGATTTTCCCTGGAGATTCAAAAATCAATTTGCACCATAATCATTTCTGATGATTCCCCATCAACTTGAAGCTGCAGCTTCATTCTTGACTCTTGACTCAGCATCCATGTTTTTCCAGTAAAAGTACTTTGATTTCCAAATTTAAGCTTTCAGGAGAAAGAGAGAGAAACTTTTCCCATTTTCCCATTCCCACCACATTTTTATTATCACATCACTCAAATTTGTTACGAGAAATCCGGATCCAAAAAGGATCTTGACCCGTCACCGTTTTCACTATTTTCTATCTTCAAAGTTCACAAGGATCCAGATTGTTGTTCGAAAAAGATGACAAGCGGAGTCGCTGTGTAATTTCAATTTGGAATTGAATTGGTGTGAGATCAAGTTTCAAAAGACAAAAGACAAAAGAGTCACAATTTTTGCTGTTATGAAAATCATTCATCATTTAAACCTGCATGTGTAAAATATGTTAGATATTTTTACAACTTTGTTATGAAAATATTGTCCGCCCTATAAAATAAAATTTCGTATGTCTGTAGAGTCTGTAGAGTAAAAGGCTGCAAATTGTTTCATTGCGGATTGACAGTTATTTTCTTTTTTGTCCGTTTCTGTTTTCTGTACTTTGCATGTCTCATGTTTGATGTTTGGAAAGCGGACTGCGGCGGAGTGTGGAAAGTGCAGAGGGCAGTTGAACCGTGCCGTTTTACATTTTACATGAACATGAAATATGAAATGTATAGAGCAAAACGAGTGTCCGGTTGCAATTGGAACGATTAACAAAACGGAATGTTTTCATATGATGAGTTTTGTAATGAGCGATGAGTAAAAGAGGAGAAGAGGAAAAGAGGAAAAGAGAATGAGAATGAGAATGTGTAAAAGGTTGCAATTAAATGTGTACTTTACAAAAAGTGCTTCTGTAATCCGGAATATCGTACGAGTAATCAATCGCCGACTCCGACTCCATTTCATCGCACTCACTCAACACTCAACACTCAACGCTCAACGCTCAACACCAACTCAAAATCTCGTGTCTAATGGAAATTCGCATTCCTAAAACATGATTCAAGAACAGAATTTCCTCTCCTCTTTTCTCTTCTCTTTTCTTCTGACTTGAGATTTGAGGTAATGATGAAGCATTTTGAGTGTGAACAAAAAGTAATTCTGTTTTCTGTGTAACTCAATCTTGAAGGATTACGTAACATGAAAATGAATCGTATTCAACCTACAGCAACAAATAAAAGGTAAATGTGCACTTGACTTTGGATCAATTATTATTATTATTATTATTATTCTGGTTCCTCAATTTTCTCTCAATCTTTTTTCTACTTGTTCCTCTCAACATTTTAAATGCAATCAAATCCAACGTGGAAAAAAACTAAAAATGTGACAACTCTTGTAATTTTAAACTTGCTTTGGATTCCTGAGGAATTTTGACTTGTCAATTTCATTTATATTCTGCTGATTTGCCCAAAGTGTGTGCGTGTCTGCATTCTGCATAGAAAATGGAAAGGGAAAAAAGCTTGATTTTAAAATGTGCTTTTACAAAATACTTGGGTATTTTGGGAGAACCGAGTCAAGAATACAATAAAACTGGGGATGTTTGGGAGTTGAGAGTGATTCCTCAGAAGCGTCTCTTGTCTCATGTCTCATGCACTTTTCCGTGATATTTAAATCAAGTATAAAATAGAGACATCCACTCACTCGTTACTCGTCACTCTCCACTTGAAAAATTAGAGGAATGTAAGTGTAGTTAATTGCAGGGATTCGACATGTCAAGATGGCGATAATGCTGAGCGGATGAGCCCCGAAAGTGATTTCCTCCTCCTCTCATTACTCATTACTCAATTTTACTTTACTTTGCTTTGCTTTGGTATTCTTGATAAATATAAAAAATGTGAGCATTTAGGATTTAGGATTGAGAGTCTACGTGGAATTTGCAGAAAAAATGAATGATGGAGGGTTTTTTGGAGCTCATTAAATCATTCTTGTCTGTGCATAAATTAAATTAAGAGGGTTGAAGAATTCAGTTGCTGGGATAATTGAGTTAAAAGGAGAAAAAGAGTCGAGGATTTACACGATTCCACTAATTGTCCTCCTCTTTTCTCCGTTTCGAGAGGACTTTGAGAGGAAAACACGGCGTTTCGTGCACACATTTACATAAATGAAAGTGAGCAGTTGAATGATTATGATTTCCCCTTGTTATTATCCACAATCCGCACTCAATCCGCCTCCAGCTACAATCCCATCCAACATTTAACGTTTAAACACTCACTCAAAATGGAGGAAATCCTCTTGAAAAAGAAGGAAAATGACAAAGGACAAAATGACGTTTAAGGCTTCTTCCGCTTCAGCTCTGATTTGATCAGTCCCCGAGGAGAAGAATCAAGTACTTTTTAATTGTGGACTGTGGACACTTTGATCTCACTCAGCCAAATTCCACATGTCAAAAGCCATACTTTTCAAAGAGCGAATGCACTGCAGACTAATGAAAAAGAACCGAGTGTCAACTCCAAACTAATTTTTATAGCGATGTGCAAATTACAAATGAGCTGCTTCTGCTGGGGTTAATGATTTCCTCTGCACTCCGGATCCTCTTTTTTATTTTTATTATCATTTCATCCCAACACAAAAAAAAACCCTGGAATCTCAATCTCAATTCTCAATTCATTTCTTTATCAGTTTCTCATGTGTCAAATTTGGACGTGGATTCTGCAGGAGATTTCAGCGTCCTCAGTAAATTCCTCTCAGCATGTCTTGAGTCTTGATTCTTGAGTGTTGAGATTGTGGATTTGAATTGATTTGATTTGATTGAATTGAATTGATATGATTATGATATGATTTAATAGTTTTCTCATTATGTCCGGCGCTCAACAGCACAAAGCACAAAGCACAAAGTTTCCCCTACTTTTAATTAACAACTGAAACTCATCCTGATTTTGATCTTTGAAATTCATTAACCAAAATCCTCAACTCCTCTTTCTTTCCTCTTTCCTCTTTCTTCTTTCTTCTTTGAGCGTCTATTCAACTCGACCAAAATAGTTTCCACGCCATCTGCTCACACTCATTTTCCGCCGTGCTGGGATGAGGAGAAGAAACAAACAGCAAACAGCAAACAGCAAACAAGAGACAAGAAACAAGAAACAAGGAGTAAAAAAGAGGGAAAGCGGGGAATGGACTCCATTTTCAAAGAGTCATTCATTAAAAAGAGTCTCATTTCTGATTGAATCTTAAACTCAACTAAGAATCAGGATAAGATCAAAAACATGTAAACATTAATTATTATTACATCAGTTTACACAGTTTACACCATTCAAATTACAAATCATTTTTCAAAGCCCCCAAACCTTTTCCCATTTAAAACAAAGAAAGAATAATGGTCAACTATTTTAACCAAAAAGACTAGAAATTATGTAAATGTTGGATTTTGTGGGGTATGAGGAAGAAGAGAAGTAACAAGAAAATGGAGGAAATTGAGGAAATGGTTGGATTTGGTTTAAAAGCACACATTTTGAATGAGTACGCAGAACGCAGAAGCAGAGTACGGCGAAACCCAGTGAACTTTTTTCCTGTTGCAGTTTTAGAGAATGGAATTGGAGTTGGAATTGGAATTGACATTGTTGGAGGAATTGGGTACTTGGAAGAGCAGTGAGACATGGAGAGCAGAATGAGGGATGGAGTGAGCTGAGAGATGAGTGATGAGTGATGAGTGATGAGAGAACGGTAAAGGAGGAGAAATGAGCTGTTTTAAGTATCTGCATTTGAAAATAAAATAAGTCTCTGAAATTGTTCCTCGAGCAAGACGTTTGACTTTGTCCTCAGTTTGTTGTTTCATTTCGTGTTTGTTGTGTAAGAAAAAGATGAGGAATAAAAAATAAAAAATAAAAGAGTGTGGAAGAGTAGAAGAAGGCGTAGATTTTTCACTCGACATGTTGCTTATGATCCGTGAAATCCTCGGCTGATCTGAATGGGCTCTGATCATGTGAGACAAGTTGGAAGTTGGAAGCGTGGAACGGGTGCTGAGGATCAGAATGTCACAACTAACAACTAACGCCATTCCCCACGCACCGAATCATTCACGAATAATTCAGGAGCAATCAGCGGTAAACTCGAGCTCCCATTTTCATATAAAAAATAAAAAATAAAAACCACCACCAGCTCTGCCACTACTACTCTGTTCGCTCTACACACGACATCCACGACATCCACGACACTCAACCCATAAACATAAAATAAATTATTATTGCATTCATGCTCAACTTGATTACTCTGACACTGCCAGACGACTCCGCTCCTTCTCCTCTTCTCCTTTACTAATTCATTAATTATTAGGACAACAAACGGAAGACTGTTCCTTTGGATGTTCCGTTCTTTTCTCCTGACTCTTGACTCTCTTGACATGATCAGAGTCATTATACACTTTGACCCTCATTAGAGATTACACACAACAAACACAAGTACCAAAATTATGAAATGGGAAATGGGAAATGAAAAGATCATCTTGGAACTGATTAGAAATTAGGAATTAGGAATGGAAATTGTGCAGTGTCCACAAGAAACAAGGAGAAGAGGAGCTGAGGATTCTTCCCAAAGCCAGAGTAGCTTGTGGAAGAAAAGGAATAAAAGGAGGAAGAGAAGATAAGAGGAGCGTTGAGCGTTGAGCAGGTGAGGTTAATTATTGACTCTTATGACTGTTAAAGGAGTAAAAGGAGTAAAAGGAGTAAAACCGTCAGCGTCGGAGCTCCATAAAAATAAACATCCACAAACAATTCACGAGTCAAACACTTTATAACTTGTAATTTCCTCTCTTTCCCAACTACAAGCATCTTTTATTTTATATTTTATCCTCTTTCCATCTCTCTGTTTCTATCTCTTAAACTCCCAGTGCATGGGACAAGAAAGAAGATGCGGAATAAAATCAAGTGGACGGATAAAAAAGAGAGAATGTCGGTAAAAAGGGTAAAAAACTCGCAATTACCCAGCAGAATAAAGAATAAAGTGGAGAGAATGGTGAAGAATGTGCGGTGTTTACATCATTTATCATTTATTATCTCTTCTTCTCTTCTTCTGTGTTCTCTTCTTCTGTGCATGAGTAGAGTTGTGATGATCAAACTCCTGTCAACTCGAATTTATGTCCTCTGCTCCTTCAAAATATTGTTCCTCTGAAAATGTGGTGGAATGTGAGACACATGAAGGATTGAGCAGAACGAGTTGAGCTGAGCTGAGTTGAGCAGCGTCTAAAACCAGAAGCCAGAAGCCAGAAACCAGCACACACAAAACACAAACACACACGCACTCAAAGTCCCAAGAAAAGAAAGGAATTATAGGTTAAAATATTTATTGTATTGTCATCCGAGGTCCCGCTTTGAATGCTCCTCTTCAAATTTAACCTAAACCAACATTTTAATTCAACATTCAACACATAACGTACTTTTATTTCTTCTTTCTTTATTTCTTTCTTGTTGTTTATCTTTATCATTCTCATTCTCCCACTCTTGTTTCTTGTTCCTTGCCCCATTCCTTTAAATCCCACTTTGTCCCTTTTCTCAGCCACTCTTTTTTCTCTTCTCTGCCTTGTCCATTTTGAGAATGTGTGTTGAACAGAGTAAGTGCGAGGAACCTCAAAAAAAGAAGAAGGGAAATAACTGCAAACCTGTACTTCCGCACACCAAATTAACCCGATGCAAACTGCACAAAGCTCCAAAGCTCCAAAGTACAGCAGACAGCAGACAGCAGACAATGTTCAACAGTCCAACCTCAATCCACAATCCACACACACAAAAAGTACACATGTTTTGATGATTGTGGCAAAATGGTGGATTTAATAGTGATTATTTGAGTAACAATGGGAGATGAGGATGATGAGCGATGAGCGATGAGCGATGAACGAGTCTTGAAATGCTCAACAAATAAAGCGTTTATTCTCTATTCTTTATTTTTTATTCTCATCCCATCGCATCGCATCTCATCTCATCAATTATCTCATCCACAATCGACAGATGACATGTCACTTTTGGCAGAATTAATTTCAAATTGATCGCAGATGGACGACGGACTAACGCTACATGAAATCTCTGTTATCTCTTCTCTTGCATAACATGAGATCAAATCCGAGTGATTGGCATTCATATTCAGCCCAGTCCTTTCTTTCTTTATTTCTTTCTTCCCTCCGCGGACAAGACAGGACAAGAAGAGACAAAACAGGAATCTCAACTTTCAACCCAACCGCAAACAAAGCGGAGGACTCTTTTTCCTCTCCTCTTTTCTCCTTTTCTCCGCGCACCGTAATTCCTCTTAAATGGTCTCATTTCATTTCCACTTGAACTTGCTCCGCAGCCAACAGTCACAACGACGGATGATCAATCAAAATCACCCATTCAATTTCCGTAGGAGAAAATCTCCACTTTTGTTCTCTTTTCCATTCCAGACTCACATCTTTCCATCCATCTTTAATCTTTAATCTTTAATCTTGAATCTGCAGTCCACAAAACAAAACTCGCTGTTTTCCAACTTGGGTTTGGCGTTTGGCTTCTCTTGTTTCTCGCTCTTGTTCCGCGCATACTTTTGCATCTGTTTATTTTAACCACTAAATTCTCATCTCGTCTCCGTGTACAGTTATTCCTCCTTTCTGCATCGCTCAGCCTCTTTTTATTCCTCTTCTTCTTCCACTCATACCAATTTTATCTCATATTTTATTACATCCGAGATGTTCTTCTTCTGCTTCTTCTTTTTCTTCTGTGCTCTGTTTTCCCTCCTCGAAATCCACCTCAGTTTGTGACTAGAAGCAAAAGGAGAGGAAAGTGAAATGCGAGTGGGAATTATTTCATATCCAAATACAAGTGATGCAAATGACGGCAGTTAAAACGTCCAATAAAATATTCCAATAAAATATTATGACTTTGAAAGGGTGCACATAATGGGAAATTTGATGGGAGTTTGACTGACTCAGCTGAGGATGAAACGGAAAGAGGGGAACAGAAGCGTCAAGAGTGGAGTTTTCCACCCACTCGCCACCCAAGTGGACGCTGAGACGAGAGCCCAGTCTAATCCCAACTCGAGTTTGATTTCTGATTGAGTTATTAAATCAGTTCATAATTTGTTTCATTTTCATGGAATAAATATGTTAAAAATATATTTTGGGAGTTGAAAGGAGATGAGGAAAAGGAAATGTTATTGAAATTTGAAATCACCATGGAAATTATTGGGAAGAGTTGAGAAGAGATTGGATTTTGAGGAACCACAAAACTGTCAACTGCGTTCCTTTTCTGCATAAAGTTCTCTTCCTGAGGATGTGATCTCTTGTGTGTTGTGTGTTGTGTATTGTGTGTGAGTCTGGGAATAAAAGGTGACTGTGAGATAAAACTTGTTCCTCTTGTTCCCTTTCATTTCATTTCATTCTGCTCTGCTCTTGATCCTTTTCTCATCACTCCATCTTTTCCCGCGTCCTCATGCAAATATCTTCTGGTTCTTCTCGATTCTCGATGAATCTCAGAATCTCGTGGAATAAGTTGAATGGGAAATGTCGAGTTGTGGTTAAGAGGATTTTCCTCAGTCACCATCGCTCAAAAGTCTCGAGTCTCGAGTGAGGAAGAAAACCAACCAACGGGTAACTCCAACTCCAACATCCCTTGACTCTTCTTTACTCCTCATCATTCTCACATCCTCGCTCTTCCGCCTCTCCGTTTTACTACAAAAATCCCCGTTTCTCTCTACTCTAAGAAAATGTGCATAAGGTTTTCTCAACAACAGAAACTCATAAAATGGAACTCTCTTTTCCGATATTCAATGTCCAAAGGGATTCCCTGGAATCGAAATATAAAACACACACTTTTTTCCTTGTCATTTTTAAATTTTAAACAAAATCAAAATGGTGAATTCCAAGTTGGAACAAGAACAAAGAACAAAGACACTTTTAGAGTTATTTTCTTCCAGTTTTACCTTGAACTTGTGAGACCTTTGACGAAATCAAATCAATTTGAAGCAAACTACAATTTAAATAAATTACATGAGATTTGTCCACTAATTTTGCATAAATAAAGAGTAATTTGACTGAGACAAAGAGAAGGATTTCCAAGGTTTAGTTGAAGAAGCTCCAGTCTCATGTTTTGTGATGGAGAATGGAGATCCAGAAGACGACGACGGACGGACGAGGATTTCATGGAAAATTGGGAATTGAATGGGAACGGGGCGGCTCCATGAACAAGAAAATGGGAAATGGAGCAAAAAAAACAAGATTATGAAAATGATATGGATGCGTAATAATTGTGGAGAATGGAGAAATGACAAAGGGAAATGAGATATTTATTTAGTGGAATATGAGATTGGGAGTAAAAAAAAAAGGCTATGGGTTTGCTTCTGTTGCCTAGGTTAGGAGTTACGTAAGCGAGGAGAGAGAAGAGAAGAGGAGAGAAGAGGAGCTTTAGCTGTGTGTGGTGGTTGGGGATGCGAAGGATAGGAAAAAGCAGAGATCATGTTAAAAAGGATTGCACAAGGATTCACCGCATCAGTTCTTCTTGAGATTGCGGTCTACTCCTCGCACTGCACGCATTATTCCTCCGACAGCAGCCACGACAACAACAACTGCAGCAGCCGCAACAAAAATACCCAAACTTGAGTCCACAGTCGCTCCCAAATCTCCCAAAACCAGTTTCAAAATTAACACATTTAAATCAACCTGGAAAATTTGTGAATATTCTGAAAATAAATAAACTGTGATAATTCCTAAATTAGGAAACTTTAAAATGCTTAAAACTCCTCAGTATAACTGATAATTATAATAATAATAATCTCGTGAGTGCATCTCGGTCAGTTGTCAGTTGAACCATCGGATTGTGACCGCAGAGTTGTGATTGCTTTGTTTTTATTTGTGTTGTGGATTTGATTTCATTAGAATTGAGTGACCTTTGACTGTCTTGGATTTTTGTTTTTACTCGTGTACTCAGTTTTGGATCAGTTGGGTTGAAATAAACTCCCGTTTTATTCCCACCGAGGAATTTCTCAACACTCGCCCATCTCAACCGCCCCACAAAATTTAACAAGGTAATCAATCTTTTCTATTTTTTTTAGTATTTTTGATCCGGATTCCGTAGATTTTGAGGATTTTCAAGAATTCAAGTAAAGTGTGAGAAAAGGTACAAGATGAACCCTGAGACTTGTGAGACTTGAATCTGTAGCTAAAACAGAAAACAGAAAAGAATAAAAATATAAAAGTTGTTTCGAGAGGTTTTTCTACCATTTATTTTTGGCTGTAAAGACGAATAGTGAATTGAGCAGAGAGTCGTGTTTAAAATGTTTATAATTTCTGATTTCTGATTCATGATCCGTTGATCATGTTCCGTTCGTCCTGCTTCGCTTCCTCAAAAATGACCAATATCTTGTCAAGGTTAGTTTTCCTCAGTCACACTGAAACTCTGTACAACTTTGAGGCTATTTTAACTTTTAACATATTTTGTGTGAGCTTAAAAAAAGAGAGAAAAAACTCGTAGTAGATTTTTATTACCTATGTTTGGTCCTTGTTATTACGTAAAAGGACGAGGAAATCATGAGCATGAAAATTATCAAGAGAATCACAGTGTTGAGTGTTGATGCCATCTAAATTGCATTTGTGTGAATGGAATCTTGTTACAGTTTTCTCTCTTCTTCTTTTGCTTCTTCTTCTTGTTCTTGTTCTTTGGTCCTGCACCACTTGTTGCACTTGACCAAAGCAACAGCTCAAAGCTCAAAACTAAGACAAAAGAGTTGACAATTGACAAGCACGCAAAAACACGCAAAAGTCCCATTTTTAAACAACTGTGCACACCTTGAAAATGCGAATGCGCTGACTGAGGAATGAGTCTCGTTTGCCTTAAATAATGAGGAATTATCTCTAAAACATCCACACAAAATGAACTAGACTTTTGATTCATATCATTTTCATAACCCCGGATTACAACACAACACAAGTCATGACATAATTCCTACATTTCTAAATTGGGAATGACGTCCAACTAATTCCCATAATTTTACACGACCCCACCAAACTTTATTTATTTACAAAGTGCATCAAATATTGAGATGGCGATGGAAATTTAAATTTAAATGCAAATGTAGGTGACCAACTGAGTTAATGATGAGAAAATAAATAGACTCTTACAAAGGGAGAATCAGTGAGCAAGAATGGAAAAGGATGGAGGAATTGAGCTGCAAATGAAGCAGAAATAAAAATGTCTTAGACTATTTGCACAAATAATAAATAGGAGCGGAAGTGTATAAAAAAGTTGGTTGGGACGTGAAACTACAGCTGGTTTTGTTGTGCGGATTCAGAGTGACGAGGTGAAATAATGAAATAATGAGTTGGAGTTGGAGTAGGAAATGTTGTATGTAGAAGTCCGTCTGTTTAAGTTGAAGAGTCCATTTAAATCATTTGATTCAGAGTGAAAAAGAATCCCGTACACAAATTAGAATTAGAATTACTAGAATAATCCTAATGGCTCAAAACGTTACATTTATTTATCTGTCTTGTCTTTTCTTCTCTTTTTCTATTCTGTTCTGTTCTGTTCTGTTCTCTTCTATTCTGTTGTGTTGTGGTGAGCGAGTGAGCGAATGAGCGAATGACTCAGCTGAATCCTCTTTTCTTTGCACTTTGCTGTTCTGTTCAGTTTGAGACTGTTTTTTCGAGTTTGGAGTTTGGACTGACCATTCACAGAAATGAAATAAATGAAATGACTGCAAGTTCAAGATTCAAGATGAATCCAACAAAGCACAAGATGAGAAGAATCGAGTACAGTTTCCATTCCTCTCTTCATTTCTTTCTCTTTTTCCTCCATTTAAATCATTTCATTTCCCTCTTCCGAATCCCCGTTGCCAATTCAGTTTTCATTCCAACACTCAACACTCAACAAACAATCCAACATCCAACGAGAGAGCACAACCACAGTTTTTGCCTACTCTCATTTCTCAACTCCATCTTCATTTGGATGCATTTAGATTAAAATCACAACTATTTTCTGCATTCTGCATAGTTTCACTCCGCGACACACTCGCGAAATTCAAAATACAAAATAAACTCGACAAAACAAAGGTTGTCAACCAGTATACTTTGTATTTGCTTTGCCTACATTTTTCTTCTACTACAAAACTTTACAAAACTTTTATCTTTTAATTTGTTCTTTATTTTATGTAGTTTTATGTATGAAAAGTCCACTTGGATTAAAGATCAAAAACAAGTTTCACTTGTACAAAAGCAAATACATAATGGGAAAAAGTGGGATCTGAAACATGATTTTGTTGGGAATTGTCCAGTGTTTGTGAATGTTGATGGCGTATTTATTATTTATGATTTTACGGTTGGCGTGAAAGTGGAGGCGTCTTTGTCGTGTGTCGTGTGCTCAACAGAAAAAGGGGCAAGTAGAGAATTTCCTGTTAAAATGTGAATTAGGTGCGGAAGTTACCGTTCCTCTTTGCTGTACAAAGTGCAGACTACAGACATACATTCTCTATTTACTTTGTGCACATCTCGACAATTTTCCGTCAAGAGTGAAGAGTGAGCAGTGAGCAGTCAACAGTCAACCAACAAGCCCAACAAAACCAACAAAACCAAACCAAAGCGAACCAAAAAGTCACAGAGACACAGAAAAGATACAAACGGAGAGTCTGTGAGCAGTCGGCGTATCTAGATTCTCATTCTGCTTTATGTGCAAAATTCCTCAAGCTTGAGCTTCCACTGCAACTATTTTGATATCCTTCACTTGTCTTGCTTTACTTTTTACTGTTAATATTCCAGTTTCCACTAAACTGTCATCATCTCCAATCTCGAGTCTCTTTTTCAACCCTCCAAATATTTACATATTTCCACTTGCAAAGGTATCTCTTATCTCTTTCTCTCGTCCTCCTCTACAAGTCCATTTTATTTCTCATTTCTTTTGAGGACCCAAGGATGAGTCCCCGCTCACTATGCACATCAAATCACCTCCATCTCCTCTAAATTCTTCATCTCTGCAACATTCTCTAAAACAAACAAACAACAACAACTGGACGGCGGATTTAAATCTCAACTTGTCAATAAATCTCTAGACTCAATTTACCCTGTTTTCAGAGATCATTTCAATTACACAATTTTTCATGATTGTTCATCCTGCTCTTAAAATGCAAGGCTTTCGTCTTGATATGGATTTTGAAGGAGAGTTGGGACAGAAGAGGAAATGTAGTTGAGATGCGTGAGGAGGTGGGATATTCTGATATTGTGATATTTTGATGTCTGATGTAGACCAGAAAGAGAGGAATAAGTAATCAAGGAGCGAGTTCATCCAAGTGGAAACACGTAAAATACTCCATGTTGATTATTCATTGATTTCTGCAGACGTTCTGCTTCTCTCTTCTCTTTTCTGCTCTCTCTCTCTCTGTTGCGTCATCTTCCACAATCCACAATCCAACAGCAACAGTAAGTATTTCATCCAACGGGACTTTGCTCTGCCGTCTGCTCTGCTCTGCTGTGGAATCAACTTGAAGCCACCGCCATCCAACACACAAACACAAACCAAACGATCCTTTCTCCTCTTGACTTCATCTTTTTTTGCTTTTGCTAAAACTTGGACAAGTCTGGAAATTCTCACGTCTGGCTCAGATTCTGATGGTGAGACTTGGACAAGGGAGAAAGTTGCCAAATGTGCAGAATCCGTTATTTAAAATCCCACTCCCCGAGACTTGAGACTTGAGAGTGATCCAAAATCCAAACACCAATTCCATATTAAGCATTTATTTATTTCTTTATTTATTTGCATTCCGTTCCTCGTTTGTTTTTATGAGAGGGTTCTGTTCCTCTTTCCTCTGTTGTCTGTTGTGGGTTGTGGTCAGACGGAAATGAATGAAAGTGAACGGTAAGAGTCATCATCCTATTTTTATTTCCATCTTTATCCTCTTCCATCCACAATCCACAATTAAACTCCTTTTATTTTAATTGCAAGTTAAAACAGTCTTTGAAGAGTTCCGAAAATAGAAAATAGCCAAAAGAATATCCCGTTTTCTCCACACTCCAAAGCTCACAGCTCACAGCACAAAACTTGTTCTGTTCTGCAGCTCCTTTTTCAGAGGAAGGGAGAGAAAACGGGAAGCTGAAATGTCAACAATCGGAGACTGTCTAAAGTCTAAA
This sequence comes from Sminthurinus signatus, assembly GCA_019776565.1. NCBI lineage: Eukaryota > Metazoa > Arthropoda > Collembola > Symphypleona > Katiannidae > Sminthurinus > Sminthurinus signatus. Next base: position 13,425 of record JABASP010000851.1, on the reverse strand, counting down.
GACGAGTGGGATTCGTGTGTAGTGTGTGGTGTGCGTAATGAGGGATAATTGGTAATTGAGATGAGCATGTTCAAGAGCAATTTATTTGGTTGAGGGGAAATTATTCCTGTTCAAATGGGATGCATGCAAATTCAAAGGGATTTCAAAGAATTATTATGTTTTTACATTTTTATTACATGTTTTCATTAAATGACAAACAGTTTAAGATTCTCTCGGGTTCTCTGCAGAGAAACAAACAACAAACTGCAAACAGCAAAAGACAAAAGACAAAAAGATTCCAAAAGTTGTGTTTTACTGCCACTCAGATTTGTTATTTTCATCCAAATTGTCATCGTCACCAAATGCCAAACAGAAACCCAAACTGCAAAATGAGTCTTCCTGGAAACTCAGAAAACTGTCAAAAAAGGTCTAATAAAATCCACACGGTTTTTGTGTTGTTGGGCAGAGTAATAAATTGCTGCGGAGGGTTGAGTATTTTGTGGATACTTTGCGTCTCTCATCATCTTTGAGACTACCAGAACCGTCATGCCATCTCATTCCGACTTTAGCTCTGCTCACTCTGCATACAAAATATGGGAATTATCCTCTTTATCCACGACTAACTTGAGAATGTCGATGCAATGTCATTCATTTCGTCTCGTCTCGTCATCTCATCACAACAAACAACAAACAAAACACACGTGCATTTCTCCTCGACTGTGGAACTCAAACAGGATTCCCTTTTCCCATTGGACTCGCCACTTACAATTAGACTTTTCTACCTTCACGGAATTTTCGATTTTCGATTGTCGATTGTCGATGATGGATGAAATTGGACAGAACAAGAGAGATGAAAGAGAAGAATTCCGGGGGCAAAATTCAAACCATCATTTGAATCTCCATCACAAACTGTAAATAAATTTAGAGGGCAGCAAAAAATATCCACTAGGAAATTCCAAACTCAAAACTCAATCGAGTTGCCGATTCCTTTTGTTCGGGGTTGACCGGAGGCACTGAAAAGGACACAAAATGAGATAAATCACTCGCAGTTGACTCCAACTCAACCGTCAACCGTCAACAAAACACACAACAAACAACAAACAAGAAACAAGAAAGAAGAGAGAACCTCGACTAATGCGATTAAACTGAGCACATTCCCTCGTCTGCATTACCGTTTCCTTCACTAATCATGATTTGTCCGCAAGTTCAACAAGAAATTACAAATTACGCATGTTTAATTGAATAGGTGGAAATATTCGGAGGAGCAGAAAGGAGAATCAGCGGAAGGGCCGTTCACTTTTCCACTTTACCTCAAAAAAATTCATCAAAGTAAAACATGACGTGTTTCATACTTTTAAAATCACTCGTAAAATCCAACATTTTCATGTTTTATGTTACAAGTTTTTTCTTGGAAAAGAGTGAAAAGGGGAAAGGAAAACAGAGAGAAACAAAGAGACTCTTTTGAGAGTTGCAGATACTAATCCACTTGTAGAATATTGTAAAATGCTGTCATAAAAAGTAGGTGGATCTGCGCTGAGCTGATCGGATTTCACAAGTCACAAGTCAAGTGAAGAAAACTCGAGGAACTTTGAGAAACTTTGAGCACTAGATTTTTTAACACTTTCAACTTGTTTGTAGTTTGTAGAATTGGTGAAATGGGGAAGCTGAATGGGAATTAGAGAAACCAGAAGGAGAAGAATAGAATAATTGGCTCGTCTCATTCATTTCGCAGACTCTGATAATTGTGAATATTATTATTGTTATTGTTATTATTATTATTACGGGTAATTTCCAAGTTGTAAAACAGTAGCGGAGTGTAATCATGAATAACGCACAGCAGTCCTTTATTTGTTTTTTTTGCTACCGGTCAAAATTCTCTGCCGTCTGCAGTCTGCAGAGAATTGCAATGTCAATACACTCTCAGTTTTCAGCTGGTTCTTGAGTTGGATCTTCCAAATGGATAATGAGTGCAGCAAGTGCAGAGTGCGGAGTGCAGAGTGCAGAGTGAATGGTCAAAGTTTTAACTACTTTTCGGTTCATTGAGGCTAATGAAATTTACACCATTCACCATTGTTCATAAGTCTCCAATCCAAATACAAATACGAGTAATTAAAAGGGTGATAAACTCAGTTCTCGCATTCCTCATCCCAACACGGAAGCTCCAAATCATACTTCATAACTGAATCCCTCTTAAATAACAAATATTCAAGTCAAATGTCAAAGTACCAACAGGATTTACATTTTTATTTCCCTCCTTTTCTTTTACATCTCCCTCAAATTAGACTCCTATTTTATCTTTTTTCCTCACCCAGCTCAAAACATGCTCAAAATAATAAAAGTATAGAAACCGTGTGGAATTTTATGACATCTGCCGGTTTTGAATTCAAACCAATTTCCTATGCTAACCACAGAATTTTCAACGGCGTCCAAGTTGAGCAGGATTTTTCATATTTTCCTGGTTGAATTTCTACAGAAATTTCAAGTGGCGTTTCATTGTTTTAGAAATATGCGATATGCGAAGAGTACAAACAGAAAAAGCTTTGTAATTAAAATAGAAATGCTGTGTGTAAAATACAAAGGGATGAGAGATGATGCGTTTTCTTTTGGTTGTGGTCTAAATTAAATGGTCTTTTTAGAATTTGAAAGGAGTTGAGAGTTAAAGGATGAGACAGTGTGAAAATGTGTTCATGAGATGCAGATGCAGATTGAGATTATCTGTTTTGAGGAGTTGTTGTAACAAAGTCTTATTTGTTATTTGTCTTTGTTGTATTATGTGAAATGTGTGTGTTGTGTGTTGTGTGTGGAAGATTGATCCACCGTTTCCTCAGCTTCTTCTCAGCTTTTCTGTGACTGAGAAGGAGAATTTTGTAAATGTTATCACAAGTTAATATCATATCAGCGCGTCCATTGGATTCCATTTCATTCATCCCCGCGTCTTTGTTGAATCTCAAGAACAAGATCCGAGATAACACATGACACATGAATATCATGTTTAATTCCTCACATGAAATTCCCTTCGCGAGACTCCCGATTTCCCCTGTACGCTGTACACAGTCTCCTCATTTTTACACCTCTGAGTTGTTTATTTCTGTAGGGATTCAACTTTTAACTACGCAATACAATATAATAGAAAATACTTACTCTTCTTTTTTACGCAGGAAATAAAATGTAAAAGTTTATTTCATTTTATGAGTCTGTTCAAAAGTCATTTTTACATGACGTTTTGTGTTCACCTTTAAAAGTATGCTCACATAAAAATACAAAAACAAAATACAGAGCAGATCCAGAGTTTTGCAGTGCAGTTGTGCAAGTAACTGTAATAAAAGATGAAAGATGGAAAAGGGATTTGTCAAGGGGTTTGAGTCATAGAGCACCACATCCTTTTAAATTTTAAACCCTCCAATAATTACGAGGAAAAAAAGGAAACAGAAAACTTTGAGCTTTGAGGTTTTTAGCTAAAAGACAGAGGATGGGATTTTTGAAGAGGGAAATTAAATGGCGTTTGGAATTAACAGTAAGTAAATTTGTGAGGGGATGTAAAAAGTAAAAAAAGAATAGAATTTTGCAGGATGGAGTGGGTGAGAGGAGTTGGAAATGTGGAAGGAATCTGCATAATTGAAACCAAAAGTCTCGTTCTCCGCTCCTCCAAAGTGTATAATTTGTGTAGTTTGTAGTTTTAAGCGGTGCAGATTTGATTATTTACATAAAATGGAAGATGGGACGTGTAATCTATATTATTTTATATGTCTTATTCCGTGTCATGTGATATGTGATATGTGGTATAAAATATTAAGTACATGTGTAAACGTCGAGATGGGATGACTCGACGATAAATAAAGGACAAGATCAGAGAGAGGAAGAGAAGAGAGAGAGGGAGAGAGAGAGATGTGATGCTGCAGAAACAAACGAGACATTTTTAATGGTTCAGTGCTCTGACTCTTCTTCTTCTCCTCCTTCTTAAACCTTTGTTGCTTAATACTAAAAACAGTTTTAATCTTGTTTAATGCGTCTTTTAATGCTATTGCATCGCCTACGAGTTAAGAGCACAACAGACAACAGACAGCACACTGCAAACAGCACACAACACACAGCTCAGCTCACAAACAAGAGCAAGAGCAAGAGAAAAGGAAGAGGAAGCGAGTTTACTGCCGCACTGGATATTCTGAGCCAACAAATAACAAATGCACCTTTTTCTATTCACAGACGAGACAAGAAACAAGAAACAAGAAATGAAATACCGTAATAAAAAAACAAACTATTTAAAATGCCACATCAACTCGGGACATAATCTCCACCAAAGCGATACTCGGTCATTGTTAAACCCACTCCACTCCTTTCTCTTCAGCAGGTCAACTTTTAACACTTGACACGCATTTCTTAGGTCAGGACAAATCACAAATCCCAAATGACCCGAGGAAACCAAAGATCAAAGATGGCAGCAGCAGCTCGGAGTTGGCTGGAAGGAACAAAAAACGGAACACAAAGTATTTTGAGATGCTCATCTCCATCTTGGATCTTGGGTTTTGCAATATAATCTCTGCTTGGTTTTTTTCTTTGTGTGTTGTGTGTTGTCTCATTCCCTTCCTTTGATTTGATTTGATTGGATTGGATTCAATTCATTATTCTCTGACTCTTTTTCTTTTCCTCGCAGCTTCCGATTTCCGAGCTCAGTTTGAGATTCAAGTTTCAAGATTAGTTTCAACTTGTTTTGTGTTTTGCGTGGACGTAATTTATTCTATTTCATTTGGGATTTGGCAGAGGCGTTTAACGTTGAACGTTTGACGTTTAACAGTGAGGATTCGCATGTGGTAAATGGAAGTGGAAACAGAAGCAGAAACGGAGGAGCAAACGGTCGGTTGAGCATTTACAAAGTGTAACTGAGGTTTCAGCCCCGTCCAACCACATGAACATTCAACATTGAACATGAATGAACAATGAACAACAAACAACCAGAGGATGAATGTGGATTTTGCATTTCACGTTCAATCTAAACACTCAATAACGAATAGCAAATAGCAAATAACAATCAAATCTCACACTTGCCATTTCACTCTAAACTCTAAAGCAGCAGCAACAGATTTCTTTCATTCTCGACTTTTTTCTCCTTTTGAGATTACATTTATTTTTATTTGGCATTTATCAATTGACAATTGTATTTCTTTTTGTAAAAAAAAATCCAGAGAAATCCCAGCTGAATGCACCATACGGAATTCATTATGCAATTCTAACGGCACTTGTTCTTCCTCCTTCATTTTTCAACCATTTTTCAATCCCGCTCCAAAACACAAAACAACACACACAAATGGAAATCCTTCATGCACAATCCAATTGTAAATAAATACACAAAATTAACATGTTCAATCTTCAATTTTATTACTGCTCAAGTTCAATTTTTGCAGCCATTTCTGTTTTTTGTCAGCTTTTGCCTTTTAAATGTTCAACCTAGAACAAAAGGGAAACAGAAAGTTGAAAAGAGTATTTGTGATTTGTGATTCTTTGAGCCCAGTGGTTAAATTAAATCCCTGTTTACTAATGTTTGGAATTTGGAATGTTTGGGATGAAATGGGAAAAAATGGGGAAAAGAGAGAAGATTAAAGAGTGACATGAAACTCTCGTCTTTTTTGCCTTTTCCATTGTCAATTGTCAAGTTAAACTTTAGTAAAAGGCTGACTTAAAACTTAAAACGGGAGTTGATTCTTGATTCTGAATCCTGAATCACTTTGCTGTTTTTTGGCAGCACGCTTCCAATTCCTCTTAGTAAATACTTAGTAAAGGCGCATTTTCAGGTCTATTTGCATGTGTCTTTTGGATTTGAACTTTGGAAGGATGTTCAAGAACAAAATACAAAGTAAAAAGTTGCGTTATGCAGAAATAATAATTCTTTTTATTACGTCACGGAAAATCCCCTGTTGTGAAAAGTACTTTGGGCCAGTTCCACGGGAACAGAACAGAACAAATGGAGTTTGGGGTGACAATTATTCATCCGTTTTCATTGGGTTTGCATTAGACAAGGCCGTCCTGGTATTTTGACCCCACAGCACAATTAACAATCAACCTTTTATCTTTTATCTATTCACAAAAGGACGGAATTTTAAATACAGCTATGCAATTTCCAAACTCAAAACTACACAATTTCATTCATGAAAAATGACAAATGAAGAATGAGCAACTTTTCTTTAAATCAAATCCAAACATGCAAAAACCCTGCCCGTTCCCATCCTGCAAATTCTTGCAATAAAAGCACAAAAACTTTCTGCTCAATCTGAATCTTGATGCTTGATGCTTGATGCTCCACACTCCACACGGAATGTGGGATTTTATCCTGAATCATCATTGAAAAACACAGATTCCCGGGAAATCAAGTCCGTTAAAAGTTAAAAGTGCTTGTGGATCGGCGGATGAATTGAATGTTGTGCGGTTGATTTGTGGGTGAAGCATAGAAAAAGTAGTTTGTGCATTCACCACTGAAAACTGTACATTTTGTTTGTGGAGTTGAGTGTTGAGTGTTGAGTGAGAGGACTCAGTTCACTTTGCACTTGATCTTTTCACAACTTGTCTTGTGTTGGGAGAAAAGAATGAAGAGTGATACAAAGTACAAAGTAGAATTGAACAGAGTTGAGTTCCCGTTGGATCTGTCATTGTGTTTTGTGTTGTGTTGTGTTGTGCGGTTCGGCTGAGTTGAGTTGTGTTGGTTGGGTTTTGGTTTTTGGTGGTGACTGACTGAGTGACTGAATCACACCTTTTGAACGTGAGCAGCACAGGAAAAGATGAAAAGATGACGGAGGTGAAGACTAAGAAGAATAGACTAATATCTTAATAACGCATGGAGACAAACAAACAGAGTTGGGTTACTCGGATCTTCTGCTGGGAAAATTGTCTCAGTCCTGTCAACACAACACAACAGCATATAAAAAGACACATAAAAAGACACACAAAGTTGATGACAAATAAATAAATGTGGAATTCCCATTGAGTGCAGTCCTGCCCCTTTGTTCGCGTTCGCCTTTTCCCATTCAAGATGCGTGCCTAATCCCACGCAGCCGTGAAAATCCGTCCCAGTCACAACAACACTTTATTTACACACAAAACACATAACAGCGGAGAATGTGGACTACAAACTACAACAATTCAATTACAATTCATTTCATTTCATTTCATTGGAGCTGTGAGACTGCGGATCACCGTCTCTCGCACTCACAACTAAAAACTCAAAACGGAAACAACGGAACTGACAATAATTCAAATGTCACACAAATCCCAATTGAAACTACAGACACACTTTTAAATCTTCATGTTGAAAGAGGCGGTGAGAATCGGAGGGATTCTCAAGGCCTTTTCAATCACCATTCAAAACATGATTCTGAATCCAAACATTTTTATTTTTATTTTATGGTTTTTATTTTGTTGTGCTTTTTAGTTTGCTGCTGCTGACGCCGAGTGATCCGCGTGATCCGAGTGAACATGTCCGTAACGAGTCCTGAGTCTCGGAGGGGGAAACCAACCTCTTTTATTCTTTCCAGCAGCTGCCACGCTTTGATCTTGTGCATCTTATCCAGCGTCCTCATCCCTCAAACTCACTCTCAGGTAAACCCTTTTCCATATTCTACTCGTGTCAACTCACCCCGTTTTACTTTGTACTTTGTACTGATTAGAGAACATGCACAACTAAAATCCTGAATCCTGAATCCTCCTGCAGTTGTGAATTGTGTAACAATCTCTAAACTGCACCGGAAATGAATTCTCTTTTGACCTTCCAATTCCCAGTTCATGTGTGATTTACGCTACATTTCTGATTATCAGGAATTTCCAACATAAAAACAAAAGTGAATCCTTCTCTCATTTCTGATTTCTGACGGAGGCGAGACGAAAGGATTTTGGATTTTCCAAAGGTGTTCATTTCATTTCATTGATTTGATTCTGAATCTGAATTGTGAGTGTGATTTTTGGAGAAGGGAAATGGGGTCAATCAAAAAGTGTGATAAAGAACAGGATATTTGCATATTATTACTACATGTGTTTTTCACCTGATCAACCTCAGCTCATCATTTCATTCACCTTTCACACTTTCCATTTCATCCTGTTTTGTCTGTGGCCAACATGAAACCAGAAATCGAGACAAATGAGAAATGGTTGAAATAAAAACATGTTAATGTATTTGCAGGATCTGAACACAAATTTTGGGTCAGAAGATGATGTGACATCCCATGAATTTCTGACTTCCTCCTCCTCCGTCACACCTGTGAAGCTGACAACGTCCACGGGCTCATCCATTTCCTCCTCCTCCTCCTCCTCTGTATCGACGTCACCGGTGGTCCGCCTCGGGACGACGGGGAAAGAGCAAGTCGCTCTGACCTCAGTAACGCAGAAAACCCTGGACAAATCCTCAGTCCCCGCGGCATCTCCGGTCTGGAGGAACAACGCCTACGAAATAGTGAGCGGGAACAACAACAACAACAACAACTCCTCCGGGCACAACAGCACAACTCTCAAGTCCACGACTGATGCGGCGGAGGAGGATGATGAAAATGACAGTTTTGACATGGACCTGAAAAGCAAGAGTGACTTCCTCGAGTTGAGAAATGAGACGAGAGAAGCTCTTCAAGAAGAAGGAAGTCATCATCAACCGGTATTTACACACTTTTCAACTTTTCAATTTTTCATCTATTTCCACATTTCTATTCCCAGTGACAAAGGACGAATTTACGAATTAGAGATTGTCTTGTTTTAGGTTGTGTTTGTGGGGGGTTCCGGATTCATCCCACCGAATAATTTGAGATCCAGACCAATTTTGGAGGCAGATCCGCTCTGGGCCACTCGGCCGCTCATCGACACGCACTACCCAGTTCCACTTCAGTCCGCCTGGGACCGCAACTACAGAAACCCCTTCAACATGACTCGAGTTCAACGTGAGTCTCCTTTCTCTCTCTCTTTTACTATTGACTATTCAATTCAAGTTTATTCATTTATTCATTTTATTTATACTATTGACTTGTGAACAATGTTAATTTGTTATCATTTGACTCCATTTGTAGACATCGAGGCGGAGTGTCAGGATGACTTTATGAAGATTCGTGTGGCTTTTAACGGGAGTTTCCAGGGGCTGATTTACTCTTCAGGTACGCACTAAAAACTGGACAGGTTAATTTCAGGGATTTCAGGAGTTTTGAGTTAGCGGAGGAATGATGAGCGAGTTAATGGGAGAAATTAATACAGGAAATTACTGCAGCCTCTTTGAGAACTCTTTGAGAATTATGTCTTTGTTATTTAACTCTTTAGTCCGCACACTTGAGACTTGAGACTGAGTTTATTACCTCGTCGTAGTGGCAAATCTGGCATGTGCTCTTTGTCTACCATTATTACTATGATTATTATTATTATTATTATTACTATGATTGTGCGAGTTGTGCTCAGCCCTGCGTAAAAATGGAAGCATGAAAGAAAAAAAAAGAGTAGAGGAAAAAGCTCGTGTTGCATAACATTGAACATTGAACATGTAAGATGTAAGATGTAAGATGTAAGAGTTTTGAATGCAGAGTCTCTCAACTGTATTTTTGTACTTTTGTACAATGGTAATAATAATGATGATAATTATGCAGGGATTGCGAGGATATTGACAAGAGACCTCAGTTTATTTCCCCATGTATTTTCCTTCCTCCTGCAGATTAGTGTTAGTGTTATTGCAATTACCCGCGTCTTTATGTTACTGTGTCTCTCAACTCACAACACAGCACACAGCACAGAATACAGAACACAGAAGAGAAGGCAGAGCGGAAACAATTTCATACACATTGCATTTCCCATTTTCCACGGAATCTCCAACCTGTTTTCTGCAAGTAACGAGTATCGAGTATTCAAAAGTTTCTCATTCTCTCGAGTCTCTGTATTCTGTATTTTGTATTTATTGCGCCCATTGAAATTCATGTAATGAAAACATGCTCAAATAAACCTGCACAAAAGACAGCGGAGGAAAGAGAAGAGAAAATGATAATTCTGAATAATTCAGTCTCATATCTCTTTGTTCCAATGGAATGGAATGGATCCACTTGTACGAGCCGTTAGATGCAGATCAGCCACACTAAACTCTTCCCTACAAAATACAAACACCCAGAACAAGAAGAAGAAAAAGATAGAACAAGACGGAGAGCAGAGTCTGAGATAGAAATAAGAAATACCGTGATTCTTTGAGACAGAAAGGAAATGCAATAAATAACGTTAAATTGAGGAGGGGCCCACAAAACACAAAACACAAGTAACAAGGGAATCTTGGATTCTCAATCTCAAACCAAACAGCACTTTTCTTCATCTTGTGTATTTTATATTTATTTTTGCGGTAATGCACACAGTCTCCATTCTAATTGGGCTCCAATCTCTCTCTCTCTGTTACATAATCACATGGGTATCAAGTGGATCATGTTGTGTGCATATGCGAGTGCGTGTGCAGTGTGCAGGATTCAGTACCAACGACAAAATGATGGAAATTCTTCTCCTTCTTCTTCTTCTTCTTGTAAAGAATTCAAAATGTGTTCCGTTCAACGTGAAGCTGAGCACTGCAGAGTTTCCTCTAGATTCTAGATTCTGAATTCTGTGTGTTTGTGTAATTCTGCAGTGGGTTCTCCGTGAGTTGAGACAAAAGGGCGGAGGACGCACAGAGAGAGACTTGTGCATCAAAGTTCCGTTCCGTATTTCTCATGTAATTTGATGTGTAATTTTAGGTTATTCGTACGATCCTGACTGCGTGTACGTGAACGGGACGGGCCGAGACTATTACGAATATCTTATTCGACTCAACCGTTGCGGAACTCTCGGAGCTTCAAATCATGTGGAAGGTCGAAAAGAACCCTCCGTAAGTCACAACACAACATAACAACTCAACAAAACAAAACAAACAACAAACTGAGATTAAATCAATATTTAAAAAGTGAAGCATGAAGAATGAAGCATGAACAACGAGTAATAAGTAATAATTCTCATTTTGATTGTGTGTAGAAAAACTTCATGTGGAATACAGTTACGGTGCAGTACAACCCCATGATCGAAGAGGAGTTTGACGAGCATTTCAAGGTTACCTGTGAATACGGCTACGACTTTTGGAAAACCGTCACATTCCCTTTTTTGGACGTCGAGTAATTTACAAACACATTTACAAATATTTTTACATGAACTTTTAATACTTTTACTCTACTCCACTTTTACATTTTGGAAATGAAAACAAGTCTAATTTTGTCAATTTGTCAATTTCAGAGTGGCCACAGGAAATCCAGTTGTTTTCACGCTCACTCCACCCGAGTGCTACATGGAAGGTAAATAGTAAATAAAATATCCGATACTCAACATTATTTATTATTTATTAGCATATTCAGTTTAATACATTTTATTCATTTGTGTGGGAATAGTGCGATATGGATTCGGAGCTACTGGAACCAGAGTTGGCGGACCAGGTCAGCATCAACATTAATAATTTCCCTTTATTATATCTTACATTTTATACAATAAATTCTGAACATGTAATCAGTTGAAAGAACACAGGATGAAATTATGCTTTGATTTTAGTTCGTGTTGGGGATCCTCTCACGCTGATGATCTACATGAGAAGTCAATACGATGGTTTCGACATGTAAAACAACAAACAATAACCACAGCTACTTTTGTTTCATTTATCATTTGTGATTCACACTGGGATTTGCCATTCTAACATCTTGTTGCTTCTGTTTTTCATGTTTGTTTTTCATGTGACGTGCGGAACTGAAATAGAGTTGTGAATGACTGTTACGCTCACAACGGAGCCACCAAACGAATCCAACTCATCGATCACTACGGGTAAATAAGTAATCTCACTTGCAATTTGCACAATGCAAAATAGATAATTCCCTTTGAAGAATATTAAAAGATGGGTATTTTAAATTTTAACGGAATTATAAATGTTGATTTTCAGCTGTCCTGTTGATTCCAAACTGATGAGTCCATTCCGAGGTATTTCAACTTTCAAGTCATGTTTAATGTTTAACCTCACAAATGAAATGAAATGACTATTCATTTTTCATTTAAAAAAGGTGGGTTGAAAAACTCTTTATAAAAAAATTGTGCTTGTTTTAAAAAATTCAGGGTCCTTTTCTCATTCCAATTTGTACGAGACTCAAGTTTTTGCCTATCTCAAGACGTTCAGGTTCACAGGGTCGCCGGCCCTGTACATTGAATGTGATGTGAGGATGTGTCATGGACAATGTCCGAGTCAGCCGTGTTACTGGCGAAATGTGAAGAATGTGCAGAAGCGGTCCGTGGAGGGCTACGGGATTGAGGAAAGGAACGGGACTCTCTCAGAGAAAACCAGTTTGTTCCAAGCTCTTCGAGTACTTCAGGAGGACGAGGAAGATGTCAGTGCACTCAAGTCTGATGAAACCAACCCGGAGAGCGTTTGCTTAAAAACCGGGGCTTTCACCGCCATCATTGGTCAGTCAGTCACTTCCTGTCAAACCTTTTCTATATTTTGAACCAGCCAACCTTACGTTAAGACTTTGTTTAAGAGGTATTTGAATGTTAAAAATGCTTGGATTTGTTCGTAGGTGGTGGCACTTTAATATTGGTCGTCCTGGGCATCCTCTCCATGATCCTGTGCTTCAGACTTCGTAGAATCAAAGAAGTGAGTGAGACTGAATCAGATATTCTCAGGCCTTATTCTCATCATGCAAGTCACCACCACTGGTCAGCCACGTCATCCATAGCCAAACCTCGACTTTCATAAACTAGTAACTCAACTGTAACATATTATTATATTAGAACTAGAAACTAGATACAACGCAGATGCACAACATTACAAATTACAAAAGTCTTTGTTTTTCTAAGAGTAAGAGTAACCAAGTTTCCCATTAAAATTCATGTAATTTTCAGGTACTTGATGAAAATGGTTAGAAGAGGAAAAGTACTCGAAATATTAAAAAACCGGCCTTGAATGTACAAGTTAAATGTTAGGTACATACATAAATCTGCATGTGTATTTTCCATTTTCAATATATATTCACTTTTGTGGTGTTTTTATGGAAAATTCAAAAGTAGTACTAAATACAAAATACGAAATACATTGATACGTGTGAATGGCTATTTGCTATTTGTTCTGATTTGCATCTACGATCTACGAGTAGCTCCAGTCTAGTGAAAGTTGTATTCATTATTCATGTATGTGTGCGTATTGCGTATGGACAACGGAGAGGTGTATTTACACTTTACACAGTATTTATATTATTGTACTTACAATGTGATTGTTACTCAAAGTGACTGTGCTATCATGTTATGTCATTATTATTTTTATTTGCAATATATATGTGTGTCTGCGTGTGTTTGTTTGTGTGTGTGAGTGTGTGAATATTTAGAGGTTTTAGAACAAGAAAATGCAAGGAAGAAACAAAAAAGAGGAGCCAGTTGCTGTTTTCTGGAAAAACATTTGTGGACATC